>SDVV010026949.1:0-12180 GCA_016164225.1 Gammarus roeselii | reverse complement strand
GTCTCTCATTCTTCCTCCACATCTCTCAGATCCTGACCTCTCACGTTGTCATATTCTTCCTTCAACGCCTGCTGGAACTCCTCGGCTTTACTTTTCACATTCAGTCCACTCACTTTCATACCACTCTTCCTCCTCCCACTCGTTTGTTGCCCTTCCCCTTCTGCTCCACTCTTAATCTACCTTCCACCAGCAGATGGTCAGACACTCCTCCACCCTCCCCTCTCAACACCCGCACATCCAACAGCCTACCCCCCACTCTCCTCGATATCGGCACAAAATCCATCAGTGCTCTCTCCACCATTGCACCATGGGCCATCCTTACCCATGTGTACTTGTGAATATTTCGTTTCATGAACAAACTGCTCCCGACCACCAACTCCTGCTCCATACACAGACCTATCAGGTTTTCTCCACTGTCATTTCTACCGGGAACGCCATACCTTCCTATCACATTCTCCACCTTTTCATCTCCAACTCTCGCATCAAGGTCACCCAGTACAACTACTTCATAATACAACTACATCCTAATACAATAAAATATAAATGTACACAAAAAACAGACCCTTCCCATTTCTATATTTGTTAGCAATGGCCGAAAGCACCCGGGTGGCAAACGGGTGCATCCGTCACCCGTTAGCCACTCGTTAGCTACCCGTAAGCCACCCGTAAGCCATCGTCCGTTATCTGACTCACGATAAGTTAAGGTCCCCTGAGGTAATTTACTGAGCCCAAAATAAATTAACTTGGCCCAAAAGTAATTAACTTGACCCAACAGTAATTAACTTGGCATAAAATACATTAATAATTACAATGCCCGAGTTACACAGAGGCTAAGTCGGACACCCAAAGAAATTGGATACATGTTAACCAATACATTGTCCGAATCACTCAGGGCGTTCTTGCTGAGATACCATCTACTATCAGACTAATCCAGACTAATCAGCGATGTCGCTTGTACAAAACTGTGGATAAATTCTGTGATTGCACATCATGATACAAGAGCTGACGTAACAGCTAAAAATTCTATTACTACACTAACCGGAGTGATGGAGATTCCGTTACGTGGTATGAGCGCCGATACAAAAAAGCAATTGATACTAAAAAAGACCGTTATGTTCTCATATTGCAGGTCATATAATCAGTACTGAAAATACAAAATTAGTCGGAAAATCAGTAATATACAGTCCGAACCGAAAAACTCAGAACAATTGCTTATTTTTACAAATGAAAATTAAATTGGTCAAAACTTTTCTGCTGATTTGATAAAGATGTCATGTAATGTGTGAGATGTATAGCTTCCAAATTAGTTATTGCATTCACTTATTTAGTAAAAAAAAAAATCAATCGAAAAACCAAGTTACAAGGAAACGAACGGTCGGATAGCCCTTACCGACAGTGACGCATCATGCATCGTCATCATGCTCAGACGGCTTCATGATGTCATCACCCGGGGCTGGGAGGAAGCAGTTACGACCCCTCATCATGTAAGAAATCATAACAGGGCCTAATAGCAGCGTCTTGTGAACGAGGCGCCTCTATTGCTGGGACGCATCCAGTCACTGCCATTGAGATATTAGTGGTGGGTCGGGGAAGATGGTGGGTTGGTCGATGGTATGCTTATGGTTGACCTATAGCTGACCGATAGTTGAACCAGTATAAGTACTGACATAAAAGAACGGTGTTTAAATTTCACGGGAGAAGAATATTTTCCTCATTTTCACAGCATTTTTATTTTGCGGAAAAACATCAATCGCCATATTCTCCACGATAGTCTCCACGATAGTCTCCACGATAGTCTCCACGATAGTCTCCACGATAGTCTCCACGATAGCCTCCACAATAGTCTCCACGATAGTGTCCACGATAGTCTGGTCTCTCTTCAGTGTTCGCTCATGATGTTCGTGAAGAATTAGAACACAAAGTTCCCGATTCATCTCATACTCATTGAAGCGTTTCTGATCCGTAATAACAACATATTTTGTTCTAAGTACTAATTGTTCCCTAATATAGAATGGAAAACTGTCATTCCATGTCTTTTTATTCGTACATTCACCTGTCTGTATCTGTTAGTAAATCACTTTATACGTACATACACCTGCCTGTATCTGTTAGTAAATCATTTTATACGTACACACACCTGCCTGTATCTGTTACTTAATCCCTTTTCGTCAAATGAAATTTCACCCCTAGCATTAACTATCAATGATAAAATAATTTGTAAACACACAAGGTGGGCTTAGCTGAAGTGATTATCTATTTCAAACCACTTATATCACTGCAAATAGAAGTGCAACATGCATTTTTGCTTCTATACGTGTCATTTTTTGCTATCATAATCTGATACAAATCTGAACGTTATGTGAGGAGTAAAATTGATTGCCCCAGAGTATCATTCTCTGACCCAGTTTTCGTCGCCCTACATCTCCAATTTGGAGAATTGGATTTTTAAGGCCACACTTGGATGCGGTTGTGAATAGGAAAAAACAGTGGTCTTCTATACCTGTACTTATTCTACGGTTGAACGAAGGACGGGCAATAGCTGGCCGAAGGTTGACCGATCGCTGGATGATGTTGGACGATGGCTGGCGGATGGAAGACGGATGATTGGCCGATGAATGGGCGATAGTTGGATAAAGTTGATCGCAGGCTGGCCGTTGGTAGACCGATGGTAGGCTGATGGTTGGATGATGAATTTAAAATGACTAGCAAGTGGTTGGCCGGAGACCAGCATATGGTTGATCGAAAATAGCCCACCTTATATGCTGACATGGTATGAAATCCTGCTAAGAGTTAGGACGACTTACTAAGGTTATGGAGTTCAATCATATGCTTAAATAGAAAATGTAGAATAAACAATCAGATTTGCGAGTCCCTTTTTTTTTGGTATTTGATACAACAAATTTAACTAGTTGTCATGTTATTGATATATATTTCTTTACACATTATTTCTATTATCAGCCTGTGTCTTGCAACTCGTCGCCGCGTCATTAGCATACGGCTGCTATGGCGATGATCTGATCATGAACCTTCTAACAATAAATGCTATTGGCTGTGTTTTGCGAAACGATATCGATCCGATTGTATATTTGCTCTATTGCATTTCATTACGTCAAATTAATTGTATATAACAAGATAATGAAATAATGAACTGGTTGACGATGATGGCACCTTTGCTCTCTGCTTACGAACACAATACCTTTGATGACCTTGCATGGCAGCTCATGGAGTGTCTTTGACCAGGATACGACGATTATAATAATAATATGGATACGGATTATAATATGACGTCAAGGGGCGCACAGTCAGTTATGTAAACGCATCACAACACAATTTTCCTCGTCGTGAACCTACCATCTCAACACTCGCCAATGCTGTTCCGGGAGAAAACGGATTGATTGTCACAAGCCTTGACTCAAGGACTTCAATTAGTGCATAAAGCCTTCTCTAAAAGTTAGGCGTCATCAAGAGGAGGGCAATTTTTGTAAATACTTTTTTGATTTACAATATTGAGGAAGGCTCATATTTGATATTAATATTGATACCATCAATTCAATATGCACAAATTTCGATACAATCTTTAGGAAGTGTGGAAAGAGTGACTGGGCATGATCTTGATCTTGACGATCAGATCGTAATTTTGAATATCAGATCATTTTCCTGATGATGAGATCGTGATCCTGGTGATCAGATCGTGATCTTGACTCTCAGATCGTGGTCCCCTGATCAGATAATGATCATGACGTTCAGATCGTGGTCTTGATGATATGATCGAGATCCTGATGATGAGATCATGATCTTGATAATCAGATCGTGATCCTGATGGTGAAATCGTGATCGTGATCCTGATCCTGATAATCAGATTGCGATTCTGTTGATCAGATCGTGATCCTGATGATCAGATCGTGAGCTTGAAGATCAGATCGTGAAGTTGAATTTCAGATCGTGATCCTGATGATCAGTTTGTCATCTTGAAGATCAGATCGTGATCCTGATGGTAAGATCCTGATCCTGATGTTCAAATCATTATCTTGAAGGTCTGATGGTGATCTTGAAGATCAGATCATGATCTTGATCATTTTATCGTGATCCTGCTGATTAGATCGTGATCTTGAAGGTCAGATCGTGATCCTGAAAATCAGATCGTGATCCCGATGATCAGATCTTGATCTTGAAGATCAGATCTTGATCATGAAGATCAGATCATGATCCTGAAAATCAGATCGTGATCCTGATGATCAGATCGTGATCCTGATTAACAAATCATGATCCTGATGATCAGATCGTGGTCTTTGGGGTGAGAGTGTGATCCTGTTGATCAGAACGTGATCTTAAAGGCCATATCGTGATCTTGAAGATCAGATCGTGATCCTGATGATCAGAACGTGATTCTGATGATCAGATCGTGATCCTGATGGTCAGATCGTTATCTTGAAGGTTGGATCGTGATACGGAAGATCAGATCGTGATTCTGATGATCAGATCGTAATAATGATGATCAGATCGTGATCGGGATGATCAAATTATAATCCTGAAGATCAGATCGTGATCCTGATGATCAGATCGTGATCTTGAAGATCTGAACGTGATTCTTATGATCAGATCGTGATCCTAATGACCAGATCGTGATCTTGACGATCAGATCGTGATCCTGATGATCATATCGTGATCCTGGTGATCTGATCGTGGTATTGACGATCAGATCGTGGTCTTGATGATCAGATCGTAATAGATATTGACAATCAGATCATGATCCTGATTATCTTATCGTGATCCTGATTATCAGATCGTGATCCTGATGATCAGATCGTGGTCCTGATGATCAGATCGTGATCTTGACGATCAGATCGTGATCCTGATAATCTTATCGTGATCCTGATGATCAGATCGTGATCCTGATGATCATATCGTGGTCCTGATGGTCAAATAGTGATCCTGATGTTCAGATCGTTTTTCTAATGATCAGATCGTGATCCTGATGATCAAATCGTGATCTTGAAAATCAGATTGTGATCTTTATGATCAGATCGTGATCCTGATTATCAGATCGTGATTTTGAGAATCAGATCGTGATTCTGATGATCTTATCGTGATCCTGATGATACGATCGTGATCTTGAAGGTCAGATTGTGATCCTAGTGATCAGATCGTGATATTGACGATCAGATTATGATCATGATGATCAGATCATGATCCTGAAGACCAGATCTTGATCCTGATAATATGATCGTAATCTTGACAATCAGATCGTGATCCTGATGATATGATCGTGATCTTGACAATCAGATCGTGATCCTGATGATCAGATGGTGATCCAGATTACATGAGCGCGATCCTGATAATCATATCGTGATCCTGATGATCAGACCGTAATTTTTACGATCAGATCTTGGTCCCAATGATCAGGTCGTGATATTGACGATCAGATTGTGGTCCTGTTGATCAGATCCTGATATTGTAGATCAACTTCATTTTATTGATCATGTTATTGTTGAAACATAACTTTCATCAAAGTGATCTTGCTCTTCAAGATCATTCAAGAACACGTTCATGAAACACGTTTCGCTGCACCACACAGATTCGGGGCAGTAGGTGCACCATCCGTCAGTCAGTAGTGAACCGTCGTGACAAGTGGCTGAGCTATGCCACTGAAAATTCAGAAGAGAGTCATTCAGTGTGCCGATGAACAGTTCACGGGAGAACTGACGGTCTCCTGAACCTTGTACAGGCTGGATATTTCTAAACCCTGAAGTTGCATAAGCATTACAATGTATTATCATGTGTCGCCATTAATGCATGGAAATTTGTTCGGTGTGGCCAGGATGAACAGAGACTCTTCTTTCTCCCTGGGTGTGACGATGTCCAACGTCAAGTTTGACCAAAAAGAAAGAGTGTACGCTCTTTTCTCTCTGAGTGACACTGCGTCCAACGTACGTGTGACCATCTGATGTTACTGAAACCAAGTGTGCACGTTTTCCAATAGTTTAACGATCTTAAGTTATAAACTTCAAAATACTAGTCTTGTTGGAAGGGAACGTTTAAAAGGTTCAATAAACTGAATGGACAATCCAAACATAATTTTTTTTCTCTTACCTACCAGAATTTAGACAAAATTATTATATTACGATGATCATGGATGTGATTTTGGAAGTGATCTACAAGATCAGTTCATTTCGCAATGATCTTGATCTTGATATTCAAGATCTCGTTCGCATAAAATCGTTTTTTCAGTTAAATGATTTGATCTCCAAGGTCACCAGGGCAGGTGTTCTTGCCCACCTCTGACTGTATACACGCCCATGCATCTTACTCCAGTATCATTGATTGATGTGTCCCGGATCATCCACATGAATTACCCAACAGACACGGGCGTCATTGAACCCAAACGTGTCATTAAAAACGAGTGTGCTACAGATAAACGAGCGCACCTTAGAACACGGATTTGTTCGACAACACTAGCGTTCAATGAGCACGGGCGTTCATCGACCACGATCGTGATATGGAGCACGATTATGCCATAGAGCATGAACATGTCATAAAACTTCAGCATGCTTGATAGAAAACGATAGTGGTGTTTCATGAAGTACTATAAAACAAGAACGTTCCTTAGAATACGAGCGAATCATTTATAATACGAGCGAGAGAAAAATGTAGAATACGAGCATTTCATTTAACGTAGCGCACTAGCCTAGAAAATCACAGACGTATCACAGAACACGACATGCCATAGGATACGACCTTGTCATGGAACACAATCGTGTCCTTGAACACGATCGTCTACGAGACATTCGCGCGTCTACGAGACATTGGCACGATCGTCTACGAGACATTCGCGCGTCTACGAGACATTCACGACGTGGCGCACGCCTGACACCAGTCATGCCTCCTAGCAACATCGACGCCACGTGGCTGAAACTGACCCATTTGCGAGGCCGGGTGATAAGCGCCCGCCCTAAATCATGCTAAGCGCTGCTTGAGTCTGTTGGGGCTAAACGCTGCTCTATTCGACCCTCCCTCGAGGTCGGTGGAAACTAAACAACAAGCGCTTGTGGGAAGTCTCGAAAATACTTGTCGAAATATATTACTATGTAACGATGCATGATCGTGTATGAAAAATGAATTATCGGATTGGTAAACTCTTCAGTCTTCGTTTTATAGAGCAAGCACACGTTGTCACAAATTAATTAAGATATGTTCACCTCTCAGAAATGTGGTGGTGTGAAATAAGGTTTGATTGTTGAAAAGGGAAAGAGGAGACCTAATGAACATCTTAAATGCTGTTGCAACGTCCGTCAGAAGCCTGCAAGAAGTTCAGGGCTAATGTCTCAATTGCAGCTTTATAGCTTTGATTATGTAATTAAAGCAATTGCCCTGAGGAGGCCGCGAACTGACAGCCTGACGTTCATAAATGTTTAACAGCTGAACATAAATTATTAGGTCTGATAAACAGCAGTGTCAGTGAGATACAAGGAATGATCGAATGTAAACCCTACGGCTTAGCTAATTTTGCCATATTGACGACTTCAAAAGAGACTATGATGCCAATAACGCTCTCAATGGAGGGTAACACGATTACTGACGAGCTCCTACAGTGGTGGACACTCCAACCCACTCACTGCTTTGTCTCCACTTACTTTACTACTTTGCATTTGCGGTCAGCAAAGGCGCTCTGAGCAGGCACGTGATGTCATGCTCCAGATTCAGATTGGATAGTCGTTGATAGAGAATTTTTTCTGCTGGCACCGACTATACGATGGCACCGGCATAAATAATTTGTCATAAAATTCTGATATTTTCACCCATTCACTCGCCTTCAAACATAAGAAGATCCAAAAAACAGCATCGATAATTTTGAACTTGTTTTTTATATAAATGATAATTTTTGTGGTTTTCATTCAAATTGCTGAGTCATTCTATCTGGTATTAAACGATTTCATAGCTGTCAGGTAACAGGTATTTATTTAGTATTTGAAAGATGTAAAGATAGCTCACGGTGCCTCCGGTATTTGCCTCAACACTCATTGCGAGATTGAACCCATCCCGCCCGAATGCAATCCAGCTCTTTTATCTCATGTTGATATGCTCAATTATGCCTTTGTGAGGCCTGTTGCGAACAATATCTCTCCTGTCCTCAAGGCTGAAAGTGAGCCAATTTGCGACTCTTTTTTTACAATCCTTATTGTTGTTTTAATGGCCAATTAGCTTACCGATGCCTTCAAAGCGACTCCGCTTCTATTTGAGTGCGCTGTTAGAACCGACGCCGAGCTGGCCAAGTGCCTCACTATGGCAACAAGCTAATAAGAATTTTAGATCATATGACATAAAAAAGAACTACAGAAAGCACTGCCCCCATTATCTATCTTCCTGTATAGAGCATCATATGTCTTCTGAAGTGTTGAGAAGTCTTTGCTCCAAATTAGTTCTTTTTGATAAATCAGGATCGCAAATGCAGTGAGTTGAGTCCAGATATTTTGATGAAACAAAGATCAAGCTCACTCCCACTATTGAACTCAAGTTTACATGGCATTTAATGGGACACTCAGATGCAGTTTTTGGTCGATCTAATCGATCTATGTTTCGTTGCATGTAGCTTAATTAACTTACTTGATGTCTAAGGGAACAGCTTATTTGCACTTTTTATACCTAGGATATGATTAGATTAAAATGCTATGGGTTAAGTGCCTTCAAAAATCCTAAGCTTGTTTCGACACAGTTTGCATGCAATGGCATCAACTCTAAGTCCAACTTTGACACCTATCGACATCAGTGTCTCCATAAACGAAAATGACCAACTGCTATGGTCCACTTTGGCGCTTTATCGATCTAAGTGTCCCCATTAACAACCATTCTCATGCTATGAACTCCATTTTGACGTCCTACCGATCATACTGTCGCATGAAAAAAAAATCACATGCTCTGTGCTATACATTTACTCCCTGTCGACCCCGTTGCCCCAACGATCGCTGTCATACTCCATTTCCTACTGAAACGCCCCTATCGTAAAGACTGTTCCAAAGACCACTATCATGCTCCTTGCTCCACTCTGACTCCCTATCATCCACACTGCCCCAACGACCACTCTCATGCTCCATGATCCGCCTTGACGCAGTGGCGTCCACACTGCCAAAACGACCTCTCATGCTCTCTATGCTCGCTCTACTGCTACGCTATACCGTTCACTCTGCCCAAACAACCACTCTCGCGCAATATGCTCGACTGTTACGTTCCATCGTCTACACTGCCGTAACAACCTCTCTCCACATTGATCTGCCTCGCAATGTGTCAGGGACTGACTGTAATCGTTATTGCCAGTGGATTTGCTCCAGCTGGTGCTGTTTGGTGTCCGGTTAGCTTGCAATAATTGCACCGCTCAGCTACGCAATGCACCAACAAATGGATAGTTTAGTTCAATTCCTCAACATCGTCGATGCAATGGTTAGAATGCATTTATTAATGAGCGCTACTTATTTTGGCACTTCCATAATCGTTCATTGCATGATGTTGTGTGCAGCTTGCCAGATTGATCTATTATTACGCCGCTATTTCACCAGCAGTTGTCGTTATTCTGAAGTGTGATATTCCGGCTGAAGCGTCCATTAGCTCAAGTCTCCCAGATAATCTCTGTATCAATCATAATTTTTCGTCGTCACTCCAAAGGAAGAAAGTCCTTGGGAAACGCTGATTGGATTTGATCATCAAATTCGACATCATCGGTGACGCTGAAAGCGCAACAAGGGTCCCTGACCATTCTCTCTTTTGACAGGGAAAAAGTATGCTGTACACTGAAGCAAGTACACATGTCATTATTATAGAATTCTTGCAATCAAATACACCCATTCTATTAGTATAGCCTCAAACCATGCACATTGTAATGATCGTGCACTGCTTTCGTGGATTTCAGGAGACTTTACATTGCTTTGAGAATTGTTCTGAACACATGCTTCCAACAGACAGACGTCAAGCTGAAATTTCTGGGCTCTCCCAGCAATAGTGAATTTTCATATGTTCAACTTTGGTAACCTGTATTTTGCATTTCTGTTCTCTAGTTCTGAAGTCAAAGGAACGTGTGAGCAGTGACTTATTTCAAGTAAACATTTGGGGCGCTGTATAGGATACCAGATGGGGAGCTGTATGGAACGCCAGATGGTTTCTTGTGAAACTTTTTTGGCTGCCTGATGGTTATAAGTCAACTGAATATAGTGACAAGGGGTTATTTGCCTCGACGTAGAAGGAGCGAAAGAATGTATTGACTTCAATATCTGGGAGGTAATAGACACCATGCATCACTATGACCACTGTAGATCACTCAAAAGCATACATTAACTTCATTTACATCGCATTGCATTATTATTGATTCTAGACATATTGACATCACAGACGTCGCTCATCGGCCATTCATGCTATTCCAAACAACAATATTACTCAACTAAATTGACTTCAAAACAATTACACGAATTTGTATGAAACATCTTGTAAAGAGCTCTTCATTTTCGTTGAGTCAGACGATGAAATAGATTCTCCCACGGCTAGGCATCTACACATCTCACATCGGAGTTCCACGAGAGAGAGCCTCGGAATGGTTCTCGCTGAAGGCCTCGGTGGGACACTAAGCCAAACTCTACTAACTGCACAAAAATTTCCTACTCTAAAACATGACAAAAAAGCGACGTGGACGTACTCTCGAGAAACGACAACGGCAACAGCAAGGATGTCGGTGTTGTGGCATATTACAGTAGGATCTCTGTTCCAGGATCCCGGTTGATTCCAATGAAAAAATGGTCAGGGATTTATTTCTTATACCGGGATATCCGTTGATGTTCCTTATTGTGATATTATTGCATATAGGTACTTTTTATATTCTACATTGACCACTGATATAACAGTTTCATTGCAAGTAGCTAAAGGGTTAGTATATGTCTCAAAAATTAATAGGCTATGAAGTGCCGATAGATCTCTCTGTACGGGTTGAAATGAATTGGAGACAATCTTTCTTTTGATTGACTTCTCTAGTGAAGTTGACAACAGCACTCAATGACCGCAGCGTTTATGTTCAATGACTGAAGAAGCATTGCTCGGATCAGTTATTTGGTTGTGGTTCAATACCTTTTTCTGATAGGGTAATTTATTAACAACTTTTCTGTGCGCATATTTTTGTAAGAAAGATCCGGAAGGTCTCTTTTTAACGAGAACAAAATTTATTAACAACTTTTTAGTGTATATATTTTTGTAAGAAAGATCCAGGCGGTGTCTTTTTGTCACGTTATGCTGAATTTCTTATTACAAGCGCCACCCACACCACATATTTGACGTTCGAATCATGCAAATTTTGTTAGATAGAGTAGAATATTCCAGGAAATCAGAGCCAAGGGCAGTTTGTCCCGTAATCCAGGGGCATGCACAAATACTCTCAAACAGACTTACTAATATGTAGTGCCTCCTGAATCTATAGTTCTTCTCACTGACTGCTAGGTTTGCTGCTAGTCTAGGTTTGCCGCTAGCAGCGTCTTGAATACACCCTCCTGTTGTGTTGTTGTCTAATTCCGACCGCTCCTGTGGCGGTGTACGTGCTCAGGTGAGCCTTGAGATGAAAGAGTCATCAAGTGGCTCCAATTTTCCCGTTTTTAGAAGTAACCTTGCTAACAGTCAAGTGTTTGAGTATTACTTGTTCAATTTACTGAACTAAACGATACTATGACATGTACAGAAGAATTGATCTTCCCTCCCCAAATCGTTTATCTCAAACGAGATTCATTCTGAGGTTGTTGACACTGGGAGAGCCGGTGATCTAGAACTGCGGTGACCACATTCGACTTAGGACGGCTTGGCTTTCTCTTTCGCTAGAATTCCTGGCCAACTGAGAGCGTTCTCTAACTCGCAGCTACAAAAGAAACAGCAGCTTAGCAAGGAAACTACCACAAGGGATATGCTGAAAAACTTGATGTCTCTCAGAATACCTGGCTCACGTTTCGCAGCACTTTGCATCCTCCATCTGAAATTCCAGTATGAACGCAATATGAAACCGTTGCGAATAAAGGAGGGAAAGGAATCAGAGACGCGAAGCGATGGAAGAATGCATAAGGGTGAGAAGGGTTACTCGAAACTGATGAAAGTTATAATACAAGAGGGAGGACTTTTGGTTCTCTCGTTATCATACAGGGTGAACCTGAATTACTGACCCTTTTA
>SDVV010026948.1:0-12180 GCA_016164225.1 Gammarus roeselii | reverse complement strand
ACCCACCGACACGCGCGTGTTGAGACAAGGTAAGGTGGGAGAGGAAAAGCGGGTGACCGGCTTAGTGAGGGGGGGGGGGATGTTTGGCAGTTAATAAATGAACAGTCACGCAATCTAATTTTCAATGTGGACACCAAAACATGGAAACTTACAGTGTTCATGTCCTTCGGCCACACTGCAACGCATCAACCAGACGCGTGCAGGGATAACCTCATGTGGAACAGTGATGTTTTGCAGGAGAGAATTGATTTGGATTGTTCAGTTGTCCATGAAACACAGTGCAGTGTATGTGTCGTGGCTCTGGTGTCTTGAAAATGTCGGTGGGCCTGAGGGCCGGGCAGCGCAGAAGCTTCGTCCACGTCAACATCGCAGAGACAGCGCACAAGGCGCAATCCTCACCGGTGAGGACATGAAACAGGGTGGGTTAAGGGACTGTTGCTGTGGTCGGAGCCCCAACACGCCGCCACCGCAGGCACGACATCTTGATGGAGTTGGTCCGCCTAACTTGTGTAGGCTCCATCGTGGGAGGCATTCCAATATACTACCAATATACTTGGTAGTACATTGGAAAACCGAGAATGACATGATATGTGTGTTTTCGATGTTTCAAATGTTTAATTCGTGCCTCAACCGGCCAGGTTTGCTGAAATTTGAAAGCTTTTCCCTGAATATAATGCGCTGTTTTAGCACACCTGATACATACGATCGTGTAAATCACGGCAACCGATAAACCTCCTGGGTGATTACTCTTATTGCTCGCTCCTCGTTCTTATTTGATGCAACTGTTTATGTAACACGTTTCCCGGCGTGTGTTACACCGATCACTGTGTAATAGGGGTTACATGTAACACGTTTCCCGGCGTGTGTTGCACTGATCACTGTGTAATAGGGGTTACTCTAAATGTAGAGAGAATGAAGAGTCACCCGCAAGTCAATTTCCGTGAAGTTAAAGAAATTGACTGAACTTTTGGTAACCGGGAATCTACGAATAGAGATGGAGAACATGATGCCCTTTTATCAAACTTTCCTGATAGTCTCCTCGGAATGAATGAGGGAGTTGATGACGGAAAACTGAATGACCTGTATGATTGCAGGAGACAGTGTATTTTGATTGCAAATGGCCAGATATTGGAGTAAGGAAATTGAGTAAAAATGATGTCCCCCGGGTGGAATGAACGTGCAAATGAACTGACTTGTCCTGTTTGAGATGCTTTATTGCACTGGAATGTTGCTGGCAATACCCCAGGGGGTCAACTTGCAGGGGCTATAAAAAAGCCAAATTACGTTTTTGTAGTCAAGTCTCGTTTCTTGGGGCCATTTTTTAATAAAAAATCGGTCTCCTACACCTAAGAAATAAATGCTTCCACTCACTTTTGCTGGGGTTACGGCGACGTTAAAACTGCCAGAATTTGAGTAGCAACTTTCATTGTATTGTAAACTCTGTTGTGACGGTTAATAATAGAGAAGGTCTCAGACCCCATTGGCTCTATTTCTGTTGTTGACAATTAGTTCAGTGTGGTTATTAAAATTATATTAAAAAAACAACATGGAGGTTGAATTGATGATATCCCTGCAGCGGTTTTGAAGTAGCCGGTTTGCTAACGGTGTTAGCCTCTTCCACTCTGGCACCATACGAGTCAAGCAGTCGGCCAGAGATGACATGCATATTATTATCATATCGCTTCTAAATAATACGACGAAAGACCTTACGAACATAAATAATTATGGTCCCATTGTTATTACTACCTCAATAGACAATGTTCTTGGGCAGGTCATCCTCGCCAGATTGCAAACATATTTGTTCACGGCGGACTCTCTGAATGCTTTCAAGGAGGATCGAAGTAGGGAAATGGCGATATTTGCATTAGAACAAACCTTTGTATACAACAGAACTAGGGACTCTCATGTCTCTATAGGGTGTTTATATGCAATGCGAGCGTTTGATCAAGTAAATAACTGGATTAATTGAGAGGAGGGCCCCTTGATCGCTGCAACGCTGAGTTAGTTGCGTGTGATCCGGGAGGGGGGGGGGGGCAGGAATTTCTTGTGCGGTGGGGTAGTTGAAACTCAGATCGATATTATTCTATGAATGGAATCGAGCGGGTGGTCGATTGCTAATGTAATATCTTACTTCCGTCTCAATGACCTGTTAGGCAGGGAGAATGACGGATGACAGGCAGTCAATTGCTGTGTTGATAATCTTAGCTATGCTGATGGTACGGAGGTAGGAGCTCCATTTCTTTCACCTTTTCAATTCTAGACTTTTCAATTCCTTTTATTGGTCCCTTCAAAAGCTGTGTGTAGGTTGATCAGATGCGCTAAGCGTTACTGCTCGGCTCATCATAATCAAGATGGTGGCGCTCCTTGGTTTTGCAGAATGCCCTGGTGGTGAGGATGTTGCATCGCACACCAGCTAATGCAACAGCTAATCATTACTGGTGTACCTGCTAATGCGTGAAACTGATCTGGTGGTGATACACTGAGTGGCAAAGATATTCGTGGTGTTGCTAAGGGGGGTGGAGACAGCAGTGGTGGTGAAGATTCCTATGTGGTGTTCCCGTTCGTGAGCTATTTTCGGTGTGTTCATTGAATTATTCTCAGTTTTCCAAAATTATTTTCGCCGTAGTTAGCTAAAATAGAGTCGTACAATCTAATTCATACACAATTAACTGCAATGCACAGTGGTGAATTTTCACCCAATCTATTATGAGCAAGCTGGCATTGAGCTATAATGACTTCTTTCGTCCGCTGATGCAGGTCCCTCGCTCGACTTCCTCGATCCGTGTATTTGATGAGAACGCATCGGATTACATTAAAATACTATTTTGCACGGCGGCACACAGCCTAATGACTCGAAAAGCGGCTCCAAACAATATAATCCTCCTAATAAACTGCACTGGCCATGCATCATCATCTGCGCTTAATCATCCTTAATTTTTACCATATACTGCGCCATGACAACGAACAAAGAATATATTCAGTCAGCTATTATCCCTTGAGTCAATCTGCAGCAAATGTAATTGTAAAAATGGTACACCTTTTGTCATTTATGTTTACTTGATAATATTATATCAATGATATTACCACTTGAATTATAAAATAAATTGTTTGACCACTTCGTATTGATAATCATCAAGTAACTTTTTCACTTGGGTTGAATTATGCGAAGCTGTAACGAAAGTATCATAAGGTGAATTAAATTTTTGCTCGTACAAAAGACGCGACTGAACTTATTTGCTCTCATTAACCAAAAAACGCACAATTTTTCCTTTTATTACGTCTGTTTGATGTTCTTTTTCAAATGGTCTGGTAGGTCAGAGCGACTTTTTACCTCGAACATGGAATCTTGTCTGACATTTTATTTAGAATGCTAAACAATTAATTAAACAATCTTGTTGCACATGTATGCCTGTGCTTCGCTGTATTTGTGTTACGCTCCGCAGTACGCACATGCAGTCTATTCATTCTGTCTCACGTTTATTGCCTTCTATATGGCAAAGGTTCAATGAATTCAGAGAAAAGTTAAAATATCAAGGCCATCGTTTCCGTTGATATAATTAGACGCAGTTTGATTATTTTAGCAGGTGAGATTTTTTGTATGTCCCATTCCGAGTGCAATTATATTGCGCTTGTACGATCATGCTAACAAGTGAGCGATAGCATGAGCCATGCTAACAAATGATGATTGTGTAATCATGAGTCAGCCTAACAAGTGATGATTTGTTCTAGCATGAGCAAGCTAACAACTTATGATTACACCAGCATGATCAGGTTAACAAGTGATGATCGGGCTTGCATGAACAAGCTAACAATACTGCTGATTGCGCTAGTATGAGCAAGTCAACCAGTGATGTTAATTTAATATATTTCCTTCAGTTTTGAAGAGACGTTTAGTACAGTTACAATAATTATTCTCCCCGCGTACGAGTTGACATCGTTTACTGTAATTTCCTGTATTTTAAACAACATAAAATTTCTTCAAGATCCCTCACTGGCTTGCTATAATTCCAGTCTTGTGTAATACACAATATGATGTGTCTTTTCGAATAGCAGTATGTGGATTTCATTAGCAATCGATGGCAATTACAAAGATATGTTAAGTTTGCATTCGTTAAAAACATTCAGTTTGCACCGGTGTCTTGTAAGCTTTTTGGTTTGCAATTTTAGGCAATACGTAAATAATGAGGAACACATAACTGATTCGCAGGTCCAGATAGAAAACAAGTTAAGTGTCTGTTCATATTAAAACCTGCGGTTATTTACCCTAATGACAATACTTGCAAGTAAGTGGAACCGTGCAGACATCATAATAGTCGGACAATGCAAGTTATCGTCACCTGTTATTTTTTGTTTTAATTTACAATATTTCATTTCGAAATTACATTTTAAGAAGCAATGACAGTAGTGATTGTCTGAAGGCTTGTCTCCAATGATCGATACACCCTCTAATCAGCTCACACCCACGTTCGATTTATGTAACTTGCTGTAAATAGAAAGCATCGGGCTTTTCATCGTTTTGAATCGGATGTACGTTTGTGTGTATTTCACGGCACTATACCTCCATCGTATAAATTTCGTTCATCAGAAACGTTACCCTAGGTTCAGTTTGGGTTCCATCTACCGGAATTAGGTTATGACCATCACCAAATACTTCAAAATATCTTATGTAAAAAACACAGATAGGCAAACATTATTTCAAAAAGGAGACACCTGTATCGAAAAATTTTCATAAATTAAAATACCATTATTGAACAATTCAGGAAATCAAAACTTGAATGGAAACTCCGTAGGATTTGAATATACCATAAAATGTAACAAAATGAACTCTTTTGACGGTACTAAGAGAGCGTTTGAACGCAAATGTTGACACTTTACCCTATATGCAACAGAATTCCTCCGAAAACGGTATCGACTACTTAAATGGATTCCAAACTCAGGCTAAGAAATACTGGGGCATAATAGTTTTTCATGACAGGGAAATACATCTCAGTGCCGGACCGTCTTCCTACAAAGTAAAATCAAACGAAAAATTTTGCACAGTGAGTGATAGGGCACGACGAATGAAATTGTTTTTGAGCATCGGAATACGTTGTGGAAGGAAATTGAGCTCATGTAACTCTGCCTGGAATGAATTGTTTTCTCCATTTCCGAGCATACTAAACTAAATGAACAAAAAGGAGTAAATCACATTTTTCCTCAATTGAAAAAAAGTACATGTTAGATTTAATTTTATTTTTATTGTTCCCTGTCATTGAATATTTTTAGATTTCATCATTAAGAAACTTGTACACAAAATATCCGAGTCCGATTATTATGAAATGGTACACACGAGATCCGAACCAAAATTGGAAAGACGAATTTTAATTTCTGATAAAATCCCGAGTCCTCGGGTAATGAGTAGAGGCTACTCATGACTGGAAAGTTACTAGACATTCTGTCAGGATATAAGAAAACGTTTCTTGCAGAGGATGCCAAATTCTTCCCTCCATCCTTTTTAAGTCCGTTGGTTATATGACGATGACTGTTATATTCATACAAAATAATTCAGAAGTTCAACAACATAATGAGCTGCCCGGTGTAGTTGATGTGATGCGCCGCCTGCTGCACAATCCTCTGGCCCGCAGCGAGTGATCATGAATATTTGACAACAAATTTGAGAAAAAAGTGTTACTGTTAGTGAACGTTTTTTATTCGAATAAATGTATCATAAGCATAGACGCAGAAATTTTTTTACAATTCAATACATTTATATGTTAAAAAGTGCAATGATTATTGGTCCGACCATCCGTCTGTTCGTTTGTCCGTCCACCATGGTCTACCACAACGAGGATATGAAGATAATTGGAAATCCCTAGAAGGAAAAATAAACATTCTGTATGAAAAATTATAGCTATATCAGAAATACGGCCGAGATTGGAACACCGCGGCTTCTTGGAAACTCCAATACGACGATGCAAATTAATCGGGATTTCTTTTTCAAAATGTGGAAGAACCAACATTCCTCACGAGAACAGGAGGCAAGTTCAATATACCGAATAAGAAGACTGACAAATCCGTATGTTATTTGTATATTTTGTCTAATAATATATTTCTAGTAACTTGTTTAACCAATGGGAGGAAAACCATTACTCTTATTAAACCTGTAGATGCAACTTTCGCCAAAAGGTATCGTGAATTCAGAAGAAGTTTGAGAAAGGAAAAACAGCACGAATGGGAATGTGATCGGAACTCTGTTGGCCGCTTGAGTAATGTGTTTCTTAGCAAACTTTGTCGTGGATAGATTTTTTTCATGCACACGACTGTGGACCAGGTACGCGATGTATGGATACAATAACTTCAGAATAAAAATTTAATTTAATTTTGATTAGGAACGGAGATTCCCTAATCTCAGGTATGAAATTTTGTTGGCCATATAACTGTTTATTCTCATGATTATATGTTTTCACTAACAACTCGTCTATATGCAAGACAAGGAAATAGTGTTAATTTTCATTTAAGAGTAGGATTCACTTCTTATGAGCATATGATATTGATTAACTAATAGAGTATAGTGGCTGCAATTACCAGATTAGCCTTAGGTTGTTACCCTCATTGGGTATCTTCTTAGGGCAAGACTGGCATTCACTAAATGCCCAGAGTTACAGCGACCGCTGGAAGCAATAATTTTCGTCGCTTTCCTCATTAAATTCCTATGTTCTCACAGAAGCTGGTCGACATTTTTTGTGTCATGATAAATAGCCGCAGGTAGTTCTATGGAGGGAAATAAAATTCTACCAGCATCACATGTATTTAATTTTATTTGAATGAGCGACATTCATTCATGAGGAACATGCATATATCAAAATTGAGTTTTCAGATAGCATTAAACAACAACGCTTGAGATTTGATTGTATCAAGACCCCGAACACACAGGCAACTAAGAAAATTGAAAGTAGTACCGGATACAAAGGTTACCTCTTGTATAATCAAAGTGTAAGATTAATCTCCCCTGGTAGTGCAGTCCACTTAGTGAGTATAAAATAATATTCATAAGCATTTTCTTGCTCACCTCAGTGTTCATAAAACATACAGAACTAACGCCCACTCAAGGTACTCCACGTCATCATTTCAATTCACAGCTAATTCACCTGTGATGCAAGTCACTTGCTGTTTATGCGTTTATGGGCAATTTGCGAGTGTGGTCTGATTATACGCACGCTTGTAAGCCAACACATTCCAATTGCGATTGTCGTTGCGTGTGATGCAGAGGCGCGTAATAAATGGCAAGCGCGCAGTTAACAAAGTGCGTGATACTAGAAATAACCAGAAACATTCTGACACTGCGCACCACCGAGGCCTTTTCTCTTGCTAGACAATCCAGCCCCGCGCTGCAGGAAGCTGCGTTAGAAATGATAGCGCGTGTCCCTGCGGACCAGCGTTCAAATTGGCTCCGTTTCATTTGTCTGTTCCGTAGGAAGGTAAACAGTCCTACATTGTAATATTCACACGAACTGTAGTGAAAATCAAGTTTCTATGCAACAGTATTTTGTAACAAAAGGGTTGTCATCCAAGGAGTTTTCTTTATTATGCAATTCAGTGTATGGAAATTTCATGGTGCAGTTATATTAACATACCTGTACACTTTTTCATTACAATTCGAAAATTAGTGAGATTGTTATAATTATTTGATGCAACATGTCTATTTCTCTAATGGAATAAAAGCTCAAAATCGTAATCGGATGCTGTTTTGCGAGATGCATCCACCAGCGTGAATGGGAGATTCTCATAATATCGCCGTGATGAACTCTTCCGGTGATATTTTGATCATGCAAGAATGAATGTCAGTTTTCTGTGATTTTAATTTAAGTTTCGAAATTATTACTCTCCAACAGAAAAGCAGTATCATTGCACCGCAAGGAAGCACAGCATCAATTGATGCGGATGCCCGTTAGAAAAAAATCTATCTTATTTGGGGTCTTCACTTGGGCCCACCACAGAGTAACTGTTACTAATTATAGGATACGATGATTGTCGACTAGTGAACTGTGAAGTAAGGACTTTGTATACACATTAGAAGTAGTATCAATTATTCGAAAAAAAATATAGAGCAAATTGGAAGAAACCTCTAACCGTCACGGCAACAACCGTAGAAATGTGAGAGAGAATATATCAACCATGACGTTGGGAGACATGTATATGGACAGTGAATTCATCACTGGAAAAACTTCAGTCCTCACCACGATTCGATCCTGCGTCGCCGGACTACGAGTCCAGCATTTTACCCACTGAGACACCACATTAGTCTCTCAACGTTGTTGTTGGTAGATTCTTCCCAACATCTTTGAGCGCGGTTATTGCTCTTTAACAGTGATAAAACAGACCAATTGGTAGTCGACCCTAAACAGTACAACACCCACGAAAGCTTAAATCAGAACATTTGTGCTGGATGGCTTAGTGGGTAAAGTGCTGGACTCGAATTCCGGCGACGCAGGATTCGAATCGTAGTGTGGACTGAAGTTTTTCCAATGATGAATTCACTGTCCATATACACAGCCGTAGAAATGATTCAAATGCCTTCCATAGCAATGCTGAAGGCAGTTAGGCCCTTAGGACACCAATACACGGAAAGGTTACGCAGGCAACATCGCCAATAATAAACATTTAATTGAGGTGTATTTGAACTAATTGGTGGTCAGTGTAAAAACTAATAATTTGGCATTATATTTGGTCGTTGGAAAGCGTATTAGAACGTCGGAAAGCGACATGGGTAGAGCATGTTGAAAACATAATTTTGGAGACACCTCTCTCAGGCGTTACATATTTTAGCCATCGTAATACTGAGTTTGAATAATCATAAGCCGAAGTAATGTTCTTTAAATTATGTTTCGTGTTTCAATGATAAACTTGACATTCCTCGACAAATATGCTTTTTCAAATAACTATACTCGTCAGGCCTTCTCATAATGGCGAATATGACGTTCGGTCTCGTAGAGGGAAAGGCTACTTTTGACAGTTTCCGAAAAGATAAACATGCAAGAAGTTGCTATAATTTGTGGCAATTGCAGTTAAAAGTCACGGTGGTATACACTTTTGTTAACTATCTTGTTGAATAACTCTTATATTGTTTACAAACTATAATCACCTAAAATCGAGGAGATGGTTGTAACTGGACGTACGAGTCTTCATATTCGCTCACTCTATCAAACTGGCAACTCACGTCTGAGATTGGCTGTCTAATCAATTATTTCAGTTAAGTTCAGGCACCGCATTCAGCTGCTTGGAAAACCTTTTGAAGATGACACAGATTGTCAACCTCCAGACGCTGCTCATCATGCCAATAGGCTCGACATCCCAATGACAATGAAGGGGGTGGGACTAACGTTGTCTGTTGTCTGTAGGGATACAGTCGAAAGATTGTCGAACATCTTTTCACAAACATGAGTGTTGATCAATCTTTAATGACGGTTTAATACAAATCTATCAAAGCGTTGGAGACATGGCACCTTGCTTCACTGCGCCATTGAATGAGTGAACATCAATAGACTTCACGGACTAGACGTTATCTTGTTGGATATCTCATCTCTAGACTACGGATACGTCTCTGAAGAATGCATCAAGCCATTTATTACCTGTTAAAGTGGGTTATCGTCGCACAGCTGTTTGTCAACCCCGGTTTGACGATAGGCCGATATTAATGTCTGGGTCGCACCTGAGGCATGACCGACGATACTTGTCCTAAATATTTGTCTGGTTCCCATTCGACCCCGAGTTGACAATACTATCATTATTATGCATGCATGTGTAGTTTGTAATCAAGAGCATTGCTTCAAATCTGAAAGTGAGGTTCGGAATGAGATTAGAGTGAAGTTGTGAAATAATGGGGTTCTAATAATTACTTGAGTATAAAATCAAATAGAATTGAGATCGATAACATATTCGAACACATTTATTGACATTATGTTGGTATTTCTTTAGCACTAAATGAGCACATCAAAAAATTTGTTTAGAGATGTGTTTTTGATTTTGAGATGTCAACATATATAACATGTTGACATTCGTTATAAATACATATTTCTGTTCGTACCTGCCAGAGATCGAAAGAGTTAAATTTTACATCTCTCCTGTGTTCCTTTATAAATTATTTCTCTAAATCATTTACTCCACAACGGGCGTATGAACACAGTTCCATAAGGTTAGTTGTGCACTACAGTATCGAATTGACAAATCCTGTAAAAATTTCTGTCAAATCCATTTTTTTCCAACAATCGACCTCTCTCAGGATGCGCGCAAGCGGAAAAGTATGCCCATCGCACATGGATCTAGAGAATACAAATGAATGTTGTTCCCTACAGCTGACTGCAGAAGATCTAGTGCGAGCGTCAGTGCAAATGAATATTCAGAAGAGACGACACAGCAAGATGGGAGCCCAGCGCCTTCGTCCTCCAATTGTCATGAATATATTACAAAGCCAACGTATTTCGTTTGGAAAAATAAATGCAAATGGGCAAGCTTGCCAAGCAATTCACCTGATTGGACTATTCTGGTTCACATCGTAAATATTCTTAAAATTACGTCAATTTCGTTCTGGGTAAGTTAGGTGCGGTAAGGAGTCTGGGTCTGGAGAATTTGTTCCTGAATAAAATGGTATTTTGGAAAAAAATGTGATAAAAAAATAAGGAGCCCCTTCATGCATCACACTATATATTGACAGCAGCCAGCAAACTCATTAGAATTAATATTTCAGTACCATTCAATTTTTTACGGCAATATTCATTACAGCGGATACTTTTTCCTTTTCGTTGTAGGAGATCTTCAGTCGACACCTTTTTAGGGAAACTCGAGGAATGATTGTTTTAAAGCGGGGTGCCTCATGAAGAAAAGGGAATACATAAGTCGGAGGCAAACATATACCCCAGAATATCTGGGGCGACTGAGGAACGGCAAGTTTTAACATGTACCCCAGAATATCAGGGGCGACTGTGATAAGGCAAGTTTTAATTAGCTTATATTTGAAAATAGGATAATTACAGAGGTAAGTTGTTCGTTTACCTGCTGATGATTCAACAAATTATGTAAATTTTATTTGTAACGATTGCTTTGCGTTTCGAACACATGCACTTGACATTGCTGATGACGTTCAACAATATGATGAGTGAACGATCGCAACGAAATGACTATAAATGTACTGGAAGAAAACAACTGGGAAAACTTTCTTTGATAGTTCATTCACTACTGCATTTGTAATTATATGGTTATTGCTTGGCGTCACCGACGAGAAGAGCTCATTGGTTTAACATGGCTTTCGAGTAGCTTGTTGATGCTCCTGATCTATGCAGCATTCCGCTAAAGGCCAATAATATTAGTTGAAAGCGGTATCTTGGAGGTGAAGTGCTCTTCCATAATCTTCTTTGCATTATTGACTTTTGACGTGACTTTAGAAATACTGCGACTCACGTTACCAGCATCAAGTGCTCAGAATACCGGAATTCTATCACTTTTCGCAAAGATAAAATACTATATCAATAAACGGAGATGTTTGCACACACCCATTAATCGACATGGTCTCCCAAAATTTGTCCATTGAATATTCAAATTAATTTATCGTGATTTCACAGTCCGCGACATAATAGAAATATACCAATAATGAGTGAATAATAAAATATAAACATGATCGAATGCGTGCAGGATTTTGATCCGGTACAGAAGAAAAAAAAATGTACCCTTCCTCGAAGATTCCAAATAAAAAAAGTTTTCTTCTTGGACAATACCCGTCATGGTCTCACGAAAACCATTGTTGATTAGATTCAGTATTGTAGCGAAACATTTGAGAAAACGTCAATGGAAGTTTCACCTGGGGAAGTTCTTCCACAATCTTTTCGACGTATTTCCTTAGAAAGTCTCGAATCAGTTGCAAACTGCGCTAAATGTTTCTGCCGTCATCATTTTACCGTGAATATCAGCAGCAGAGTTTGAAGCAGAGAGTACTGAGAGCACTATTAATTTGAATTTGACTGGTATCGATGCCAGTGGCAGCTAGCCATAAATTTGTTAATAATTGAATTATGATTTTGCCGCGCTAACAAGCAAACTGTTTAATACATGAATGCCTTATCCACAGTTCATCGTGATGCTTCCGCCTCGCCTCCTCAGTCGCTGTAAAAATAATTTACTCCTCTCGAATAAAATAGGTGTTTAATATAT
>SDVV010026947.1:0-12180 GCA_016164225.1 Gammarus roeselii | reverse complement strand
ATTCGTGTGATCGTTAAATTACTTGGAACAACGGTCGCATTCAGCTGTTGACCTTGAACGCAGCGGCATGGAAATTTGATTTCACTCTTATTGGTCTGTAAATTATGTTTAAGATATTTTTAATTAATATTTTCTACAGAGCGTTTTCGGAAAAAAAAATTAACAGATTGTCAAACACTAACACCAACCTAGCAAAACGAAGTGGTGAAAGTTTCAAACTCTAGTGCACCTTCAAGGGCAACCTAGCTTGACCTAAACTGATTTTAACAGTTACCTAACCTAAGTAATATGTCAAAAAATCTAGAAAAGTACCGAAAATCACTAAAATATTGAAGAAAAATAAAATATATATAACATTGTTCACGATGAATATGATGAGAAAAACTTAGACAACTGTATTAATAGTGTGAAACAAAATGAAGTTTAAGTTTGGATTCAAAAGTGATTAATGAAGTGAAGATTTGATTATATTTGGAATGGAATTCCATAATTTGACACCCTATCGCTTTCACTTCCTCGTCATAATCTATAGTAAAGGGTTTTAGGATATCTTCAATTGTGCGCTCGAAGTTTTGTGAACGGAAGCTGAAATGCCACATTCAAAAAGTTCGCCTCACTTTGCTAAGACTTCAGTTCAACTGCCCAACTTCAGCCGATACAACATTGACACATACTTAAGGCGGTGTTTAGAATGGTCTCGGCGATAACAAGACAACATATTTACATAATATTCAATGAATAAGGTGCAAACCATTTGCAGAAATCGAGATCTTTTGATGTCTTGTGGCGCTTGTAAACAGTTTATATTTTCGGATTTAATGTTAACGTATTTTAAATAACACACGAATAATTCGTCCATTAAGAGTAGGTTTTTTGCAAGTGCTTGCACCCTTTCATTATAATTGTGCTGAATAACTGAGGAAAGTTCCCACCATCATAAGCCTTTCCCTGGCATGCACATGTTGTGCTGGCTTGTGGTGTCAATTGTCGCGGCAGCTGGACAGGCCTTTTGGGAGGTAGGGGGTTAGAATCACCCTCCCCCCTCCTGGTTTGTTTTGCTGCCTGGCCGTTACTGCTTGCTTTGAATCGCCGCATATGCATGGAATATGAAAAATAATGTACATCTAAATAAGATTGTGAAGTAATATCAAATAAGTTATGTCGAAGGTAAATCTCGATGTATGAGATATTAAGAATTAGTTCAGTAGTCAATGATTATGAATAAAGTGGTAAAGTAAACCAGGCTTGGTAATTTGAGGCGCTGTTTTCCTACGCTTGTGTGTTTAGTGCCCTGAAACGAAGCAAGTCTACCCGCATAAAGGTGCAGTTAGTTGTGACGTATGAGTTCCCGGTGTAGACGGGTTTAGTGCCACAGCACAAGTGATGGATAACCGCGTTCCCAAGATCGAGTCGGGATACTACGCATCTACATCCAGCATAATGTGACGCTAAGTTTAGATTAAGACATGCAACTACTATTGTAGCTACTTAGATCTCTAGGTAGGTATACTAACCTAACTTTAGGTAGGATACTCTAGATGAAGTTTACTGTTAGCTACGTAGATATGACTGCGACAGGCAATTTATAACGCCGGGCATCGATGATGGCTGCGCCCACTTAACTAAAACCAAGGTTAAATGAGATGAACATGATATGGAAACATATGCATCATACTCGGTCAGAATTTTCTGATCATCCTCGGTCAGAATTTTTAATTAAAATCCAGTTTTTAATTTTGTGACAAGTTATTCAAGATATTGGATTGCAGTCTCAGAAAATGGTGTTGTATCAACATTTAAACGGAAACACGATTAAGTTGTCTCAAAACGGTGGACTAAGGAGATTACGATAAGCAGTTTACAACACTAACTTTAGCAGTTCATACTCGATAAAAACTAAAAGTACCGGCAGTTCTGGTATCGGTATTCGACGTTTTATTACGGAAAATTGTCAGTTTCCAATGAAAAACTGACAATTTCTTGTAAAAAACGTCAACTGCCGATGCCAGAACTACCGGCACTTCCAGTTTATTTTAAGTTTGAACAGCTAAAGTAACGATAATTCTTCCGTTAGTCAGCACGAATGGAAGGTAAGATGCCACCAAATGAGAGAATGAACTATCTCTTAATCGACGAATTACTCGTGAGTGACTAGAAATACACTGACATTAAATTCGAAAACAGAAACTGTTTACAAGCGCCTAAATTTGAAAGATCTTGATTTCTGCAGATTAATTTGCGATTTCTTCCCTTGAGGTTGTGTAAATATAATAAGGCCTGTTATCACCGAAACCATGCCAAACACCGCCTAAAGTATGTGTCAATGTTGTATCGGCTGAAGTTCGGCAGTTAGAGCGTCCACCTGAAGCCCTTGCAAGGTCTCGCTCTAAAGGGCGGGTCCTGGCTTATTTGCTGCGAATCAACAGTTTTTTTCCGGAAAATTGCCTCGCGTTTTCTGGTGCCTGGAACTCTCCAAACGGCGCAAGTTTATCCTCTAAATATGGCTTTGGAGGAGGATTGTTTGCAGTCCGCTAGCCTGTGACTCGGCAGGAAGGCGAGAGGCCACTCCAGCCTCCTCGCTCGAGGGTTTGCCGAAAGAGCAGCAGCCGCTCCCGGACAAATCCTGCTCGGCAGCCTCATTCACCAGAGCTTGCTCACCCAACTTTCGTCAACATTCGATAGAGGCTCGGGAATGCTCTAAGGAAATTCTTGGCATCAAACAATAGGCATGAACTGTTACAGGACCGTTTGGAGAATAGATAGACCACACAAGTGCCTTGTGCATGCGGCATGGGCTATATATCTTGTAGACCAGCACGGAGGCTCACCGTTCTGGTCTACAAGACTTTAGCAATGTTACCGTACACTTATAACAATTTTTCAAAAATGCGAGGGGGGTGAAGATCACAGCTTTGTGTTAACCAGTCGGGTTGCCCTGCATGGCGGCAGCTGAGTATAGACAAACTGCAGTTTTAAACCTTATATTCAGTGTCTGTGAAACCTTCACTGTTAGCGAGTTTGAGAAAGGTAAAGCATATACTACAACACATTTACAGAAACAACTTTACAGACTAAATTAATGCTCGTGTCGTGCTTGGAAAAAATGTTCAGTCTGTTATTCTTACCGTCCAAGATAGTTCAAGGTGGCATTGTTTATGGTGTTGTAATCAATTGAGTCTACCCAAATAGTACAGGGTAAACCTGAATTAACTGACCCTTTTAATTTGTTAATAAATGGAAAACTAAGAACGCTATGAAGTTGAAACTTGTTTTATTTAAAAGAAGAACATTTTTATGGTAATATTATATCCTAGTTACGACATTATCCTATATAGTCTGCTAAATTTGTGTTTAATTATCAACCGTTAAATTTTCATCATGATTCGCTACAGCAAAGAAAAACGAACGAGAATTCTGCAAACCTACATCAGGACGATGTCAATAACAGAAGCTCAACGTGATTAGAGGATCCATTTCGAAACAAGGATCAGTCCTCCAAAAAACACAATTAAATCACTTTATCGAAAATTTACGGATACCGGGAATGTTAATGACAACCACGATCTGGAAGAAAAAGGTCAATTCGAACTGAAGACGTAATTGAAAGAGTTGCTGTAAGCATTACAGATAATCCTAAAACCTCCACTAGAAAACGTGCTTCTCAATTAACCATTTCTCAATCGACATAATGCCGCATTCTGAAAAAGGACTTAAAGTTGAAGCCCTACAAAATTCAGTTGACTCAACAGTTATTGGCTAATGATCATCACCAACGTCTTGGATATTCCGAATCCTTTCTTCGTTTGCGAAAGGATGCCACTTTCATCGAAAACATCATCTCCTCTGACGAAGCTCACTTTCACTTAACTGGTCATGTAAACAATCATAATTCCAGAATTTGGAGCGATGAAAATCCCCGCGAAATCTAAGAAAGACCACTGCATTCTCTTCGTGTTACCGTGTGGTGCGGAATATCGGCTTCATGTGTTTATGGACCTTACTTTTATGAAAATGATAACGCCACTGTAACAGTCACTGGTGAAAGGTACCGCTCGATGATTAGAGAGTTTCTTATTCCAGAACTTGAGAGACAAAATGTTCACTACACGTGGTTTCAACAGGATGGAGCCACCGCACATACGGCAAGAGAAACGATGGCATTGTTGAAAGATTGCTTTCCAAATCGTTTGATTTCACGATTTGGTGACAATCCTTAGCCCCCTCGTTCTCCCGATTTGACCCCATAAGACTTTTTCTTATGGGGCTACCTCAAGTCACGAGTTTAGGTAACAAATCCATCTAATTTACAAGAACTTAAAAACAACGTTTATCATGAAATAGCTGCACTCTCGCCAGAAACACTAATGAAGGTTATGAAAACAACGAAGAAAAGAACCCTATCTTGTCAAAACAACCGTGGCTGTCTTTTGAAAAATATTATATTCATAAACTAGGAAACGATATTACCATAAAAATGTTCTTCTTTTAAATGAAACAAGTTTCAACTTGATAGCGTTCTAAGTGTTCCATTTATTAACAAATTAAAAGGGTCAGTTAATTCAGGTTCACCCTGTACAAGCACAGCCTGTGCAAACAATCTGTACGAGTACAGCCTGCAAAAATCCTCAGTACAAGCACTGCCTGCACAAACCCTGAGTACAAGCACAGCCTGTACAAACAATCAATGCATGCGCAGCCTAGACAAACAATCAGTACAAGTACTGCCAGCACAAACCCTCAGTAGAGCGCAGCCTGTACAAAGAATCAGTATAAGTACAGCCTGCACAAAAAAAAATCATTCAAGCACAGATTGTACAAACACCCAGTACTAGCACAGCCCGTACAAACACTCAGTACTTGCACAGCCTGCACAAACATTCATTTCAAGCACAGCCTCTACAAACACTCAATGCGAGCACAGCCTGTCCAAAAAATTACAACACAGCTTGTACACACACTCAGTACAAGCACAGCCTGAACACGCACTCAATAAAAGCACAAACTGTAGAAACACTCCGTACAGGAACAGCCTGTACAAACACTCAGTACAAGCTCGGCCTGCACACACACTCAGTGGCAGCCCAACCTGTACAAATACTAAGTACTAGCACAACCTGTACAAACACTCAGTACAAGCACAGCCTGTAGAAACACCCAGTACAGGCACAGCCTGTACAAACACTCAGTACAAGCACAGCCTGTACACACACTCAGTATAAGCACAGCCTATAAAAACACGATCAGTACAGGCACACCCTGTACAGACAGCATAGCCTGTACAAAAGTAAGAACAAGCACAGCCTGTACACACACTCAGTACAAGCACAGCCTGTACACTCAGTCAATACAAGCACTACCTGTAAAAACACTCATTACAAGCACAGCTTGTACAAACATTCAGTACAAGCACGGCCTGTACACACACACACAGTGCAAGCACAGTCTGTACAAACACTCAGTACAAGCACAACCTGTACAAACTCTCAGTACATGAGCAGCCTGTACAAAAAAATCGGTACAAACACATCCTGCACAAACACTTAGTAGAAGCACAGCTTGTACAAACACTCAGTACAAGCACAGCCTTTACAAGCACTCAGTACAAGCTTACCCTGCGCAAACACTCAGTACAGCACAGCCTATACAAAAAAACGGTACAAGCACCGCCTGTACAAACACTCAGTACAAGCACAGCCTGTACACGCAGTCAATACAAGCATCTACCTGTACAAACACTCATTACAAGCACAGCTTGTACAAACACTCAGTACAAGCACAGCCTGAACAAAAAATCAGTAAAAGCTCTTTTGCACAGAATAAATCGGCGATATGTACGCTGTGTTAAGATTCAATCTCTGCAGTGGCTTCCTTTAATTGCTTGAGATATGTTACTACGATGATATTACATAGATATCTGCATACTTATTGTGCATGAACAACGATGAACGGGTAAGAGCAATGTTCAAGTTCATAGTTCAATGAAATTTGAATCAATTCTTCGGGTACCTCTACCAGCAACGTTGTGTTTGTGAAAAAATTTGGTCGCGAAGGCGACCAGCAAAGGCAGTTGGAATTCACAGAAAAAAAACAATGAGAACGGAAACTCAATCTTATTTAAATGACCGCTTCCCTAACGTATTAGTGAAAAATCAATGCATGTTTTTTTATAGAATGTTCTTAAAACTCTGATAAAAAAATTATGTATACGTCCATTGTTACAGTTAAAATGAAAGTATGCATGATAAATATATTGCAAGACCAGAACAACACAAAAAGTCCCAGCTCCTGTTAGGCGCCCCGTAACAAGAGCATGAACGAGCATTATTGCAGCATGGCAGACACGCAAAAACACTCCGTCCGGGCTAAAAGTGCACGCAAATTACCGCCAGTAATAAGCGTCTCCTTGCCACCTCAGAACATTAAGACATTACTCTCTGGACAAGCCCAAGGTATATTATCACAATCGAAAAGACAAGCCCCCGTTGAGCCCTCGTAAAGAGTGTCCTGTTGAAGTAGCCCTCCAGTTAACGACCAATTATCTCATTGTAAACGCTCCAAATATGATTGCGACTCATTCAAGAACACGACACAGGAATGACTATTTATATTAGAGTTACCGCTTACGCGCTCCGTGGAGCTAAGCGAGAATGCGTAGAAAATGTCTAATGGTGAATACCGAAGACGGGTAAACTATCGTCGTTATCACTCGCAGCGTCTAGAAGATACCAGAGCCGGCCATAACACTCACTCATTGAGTGGTCACAACTCACGCCGGGAGTATCCTCCTCCATCAGGGCACTGACCTTTCCTAGACGTGAGACATTTTGCTATGTCAGAGTACTTGATGGACAGACAATAGAGGATTTCTTTTAGGATTACAGATTCGCACGAATCTAAAATGATGATTTTCAACTATTTGATCGAATTAATTAAGAATGTGCCTTGTGGAAATTATTATAAAATTTTGACCAGGTATAATATGTATTTTACAAAATCATATTGCATTCAATTCCTCGCGGGAAGATCATTTGTTTTTCAAGTACAGACAACTGAACAATCTCACAGAAAGGAGGCCTTAACCGATTTTTTCATCGCCATATTAGCTGGCAATAAGATATAAATACTTTTTGTTCCGAGATCTGAAGTTTGCCCGGCCTATGCAGTGTCTTTCTGTAGACACACAGTGTAACTTGTATACCTTACCAGTGTTTACAATAACATATGATCCACAGAACCGAGACCGACTCGGTTCACCTCGACACGTTTCGTACCGTACCTTCAAACACGTTTTGTTTCACCCAGCAGAGTTGTTGTTGGCGTTATTGTAGGGGTGAGGAAGCAACGGCTACACCTAAGATCCAAATGCCCTTCTGAAGACATGTACTCTTACACCACTGCACAACAATCTCTATGCAATGAAGTTTTGCTGTTACTTGATGAAGAAAGGTGACATAAATTTAAGTCTATTTCAAATATCTGAAGCCTCAGACCGCCGCTACAAGGGAGCACATGGAAGTATGCGTCTACCAATATGGTACATACAAATCATCTTCATGAAACATTTTCAATTGTCGTACATTTAGAGTATCCGAAAGTCTTCTATCTAAATGGTGCGATGCTTTGTCAATACAGTTTTTTCAATCATTATAACGATATTCTAAGAGAAATTCTCCCTCATCACCCTAACGCTGCAGTGGCATTCTGTTCCACTATTTGATTGGTAACCACTTCTATTTTTTATCTTCGTATCTCTTTCATATTTTTCGTTTTTAAATATATTTGCTCTGAATTTTAACCGAAAATAAGTAACATGTTTCTTCAAAGATTATGCTCCAGAAAGAAGGTATACACGCTTTGTGATGCGGGCCACTTTTAAACATCAACCTATAATGACAAGCAAGAGTTAAACTTATACTAAATGGTGATTAAATGGCTTTCTAAATAAGGTAAAAGAAAAACCACAAATGAGGAGGCCAGCCTACGAGCACTTCCCTTCCTACTGCGTTCTTGAAATATTTCAGAAGTGAAGATATTTTTTTATGGTTTTATAAATGTTGGATATCTCGTATTCAATGTATGAATATCGGGAATTGCCGTTGTACAAGTGCATGGCAGGTCAAAAGTTAGAGAAAGTCATGAAACCAACTTTGATTAAATTTGAGTTTCTGAGCGTCCATTAATTTTTTAGATCTACTTACATTGACGTATGGATGGAAATTGATTTAGATCATTGGAGTTTTATGTTTCCTAATTATGAAAAAAAATCTGTTAAGTAAATATTTTATGTCGGAGTAAAAATTGCACTATGAATGTTGTTTGCAATAATTTGTACTGGCAATTAATATCACAATATGAACTATTTCAATGACCACGTCCTTTCGCTGTTCCCACTTTTTGATATTGAAATGTGATACTTGTTTTTTTTTGCGAAAATGAATCTAAATGCAATTCTTTTAAATTCTTACGTGAGTTTAATTCAAATGGTACCGAATATGATTGAAATAATGAGTTCTTCATAAAAACAGGAAATGTCATTTCAATATACATATACAATGAAGAAGCTTCAATATACATATGCTCAAAAGGGTCCGGCAGGGGTTCCCGCAACACACCCTCCGGGTAATGAGAGCGGTTCGAGGTCAGTGTCGGCAGCAGGGCCCAACAGCGTGACTGGTTTAACCCTGCCGCGTCATGATAACCGGGCCCATCCCCCTTGCCCACTACCATCCCGTCTCTCAACGATGTGCCTAGGGCGGGAAAGCTCATCAGGGCAGCGTCAAAACTCATCCGTTCACTATCATTCTCCACTCACGCCTATCCAGTGCACGCTCTCTCGCTACCTCCACACTCACGTCTCTCCTTCCTAACGACTGCTTCACACCATCCATCTACCCAAACTTCGGTCTCCCGCTAGGCCTACGTCCATTCACCTCTGACTTCAATACTTTTTTCACCAATTTCCCTTCATCCATTCTCACCATGTGCCCGAATCATCTCAGAACACGCAAATCAACTCTGTCCTCGAACTTCTTCACCATCCCGTTCAAATGCGAACCACGTCGTTAGTGAACCTGTCTCTCAGTGACACTCCAGCCATGCTCCTCAAACATTTCATCTCGAAAACATTCAACCTTCTTCTCTCCTCCGCTCTCACCCCCCAAGTCTCAGCTCCGTACAGCACAGTTGGCACAATGACACCCTCATACAACCCTCTCGTTGCTTCCATCCCCAACATCCTGCAGCTCATTACGCTCTTCAGTGCACCGAACACTTTACACCCCTCCTTCTTTCGCGACTTCACCTCAGTTTCCACTAATTCAGTCTTCTCCACATGGGAGCCCAGATACTTAACACACTGAACTTCTTCCAACAACTCTCCAATTAGGATGACACTAATTCTGCCCGCATCGCCAGTCCTCGAGCACATCTCATTACTTTATTTTTACCCACGTTCACTCGAAGCTCCTCCCATCACACACTCAACCAGAATTAGACGCTAGCCTACATAGCTTCCCCTCTGAATTCGCAACCAGGTCCGTATCATCCACAAATAGCAACTGGCTCAGCTGCCAACTCCGCCCATTCGCTTCCAACAGTTCCAAGTCACGACCCAGCACACTCGCCTTCACCTCCCTGACCACTCCATCCATATACTGTTGATGTTGAACAGTCAAGGAGACATCACGCAGCCTTGTCTCAGTCCCACTTTCACTGAGAACCAATCACTCACATCGTTTTCCACTCTGACACATGCTCGGCTGCCAACAAAGAAACTCTACCCTGCTTTCAACAAATGTCCGCCCACTCCATACAAACAAAACACCCTCCACAACACTTCCCTGTCAATCCTGTCGTATGTCTTCTCCAAATCCACGAAAGCCCAGAACACGTCCTTTCCCTTTGCAAGGTACTTCTCACAGACCTGTCTCACTGCAGAAATCTGATCGACGCACCCTCTACCACTCCTAAAACCACACTGTTCCTCTCCAATTGCGCAGTTCATACAGTCTCTAATCCTTTTAATCAGCACTCTCCCGTACAACTTACCGACTACACTTAACAGACTGATACCTGTCGAGTTGCAGCATTAATTTTTATCTCCTTTGATCTTATACAGTGGAAAAATGCAGATACTGCGCCACTCAATTGGTACCAGACCCGCCACAAAACACAAGTTCAGTAACCTCACCAACCCTTCGACAATCGTTACTCCACCCTATTTCCGGCACTCGGTCGCAACGTCATCCAAACTAGAGGCTTTTCCTGCTTCCATCACCTCCACCGCCTCCTGCACCTCTTCCCTGGTAATGTCCGCCACAAGTCTCTCTACCAAAACTGGCATCCGAGCACCACCACCCACAGCAACAATGTCAGCCTCTCTGTCACTCTCGACATTCAACAACTCATCAACATCCTCGGCCCACCTCTTCCGTACATCACCACTTTCCAACAACATTTGGCCGTTTTTTTTTGTTCTCAAAATTTTGGCACAACCGTCGGCTCTACCTGACATCATCGTCCCTTTTGGCTCTCCTCACCACCCGCTTCACCTCGTTCCATCTCTCTTTATAGCCTTTATATGCCACCACCGACTTCACCTGCCCCACTCCTCAAACGCTCCTCTTTTCCGTTCCACCGCCAGTTTAACCTCTTCGTTCCACCACTCGTATCCTTTCCTTCTGCACCCGCCCCCCCCTTCCCCGACGCGCACCACACACATCCTTCGCTCTTCTCAGCAACGCATCTGTTAACATCTCCCATTCTTCCTCCACATCTCTTAGGTCCTGTCCTCTCACGTTGTCATACTCTTCTCTCAACGCCTGTTGGTACTACTTAGCTCTGCTTCTCACATTCAGTTCACTCACTTCCACTGCCTCTCTTCCTTCTCCCACTCTTCTGTTTCCCTTCCACCACTGCTCCACTCTTAATCTACCTTCCACCAACAGATGGTCAGACACTCCTCCACCCTCCCCTCTCAACACCCGCACATCCAGCAGCCTCCCCACCACTCTCCTCAATATCAGCACAAAATCCATCAGCGCTCTCTCCACCACTGCACCATGAGCCATCTTTACCCATGTGTCTTTGTGGATATCTCGCTTCTTGAACAGGCTGTTTTCGACGACCAGCTCCTGCTACATGCACGAACCTATAAGGTTTTCTCCACTGTTATTCCTACCAGAAACGTCATACCTCCCTATCACATAATCCACTACTGCATCTCCAACTCTCGCATTAAGATCGCACAATACAACCACTTTGAATTGATTTTCAAATTCTTTATACTCTTGCTCAGGTCAGTCCAAACTTGCTCCCTCCCCTCCTCACTCCTATCGCGACCAGGTCCGTACGCTCCCACAAATACCCATTTTTTCTACGGTTAACATTACTTTTATCCACATCAATTTTGAGGACACATATTTCCACTCAGTAACTCCACTAGCCAGTCGATCACTCAAAAACAACACCACACTTTCTCGTGCCCAAATTGAATCCACACCTGACTTTAATCCACTTATCATTCCAAACTCACACTCGCCCTTACCCTTCAGCTTAGTTTTACCTAGCACCAACACATCTAACTTCCTCCTCACAAACCTCTCACCAAGCTCTTGCCACTTTGCTGCATTCGTACTAAGACCATGCACATTCAGCAACCCTACAAAAGGGTGCAGAGAGGCGTCAGCCTCCCCTCCCCCCGCTTGTCTTGCTGTCTTAAAGGGAGAATTTTACAGAGGAGGAGATTCCTAGACCCCTCGCCCTACCCCTTATTAGTCGTTTCTTACGACTCGCAGGGGTTGCGGTAGCACGATTCTAAGCTCCGGCTACAGGGCTCCCCATTTAGTCCCCTCCTGCGACACGCAGGGGTTACGGTAGCAGAATTCTAACACCCCAGCTACGGGGTGAACGATAATGGAAATAAATAATGAGGTTCAGATTAGTTTTAGGGCGGGTAACGATAGAAAAGGGGAATGGTTTACGCCCACCAGATTCCTGGAATTGGTTCCCTCTTGCCCGATACAAAAGCTCTATAGAAGTTACTCACTGGTCTTATAGTTTAATAGTTGAGCAAAACGCTTAAGCCAGATACACGATACAATGGCTACACAATATTCTAAAGTTAAACGTTAATAGCGAGATACATTATTTACATTAATAACCATGAGATCAGCTATACAT
>SDVV010026946.1:0-12180 GCA_016164225.1 Gammarus roeselii | reverse complement strand
CTCTTGATAGTCATGTTCCTGATAGCTGTGGACTGCGTTCCTCTTGATAGTCATGTTCCTGATAGCTGTGGACTGCGTTCCTCTTGATAGTCATGTTCCTGATAGCTGTGGACTGCGTTCCTCTTGATAGTCATGTTCCTGATAGCTGTGGACTGCGTTCCTCTTGATGGTCATGTTCCTGATAGCTGTGGACAGCGTTCCTCTTGATAGTCATGTTCCTGATAGCTGTGGACAACGTTCCTCTTGATAGTCATGTTCCTGATAGCTGTGGACAGCGTTCCTCTTGATAGTCATGTTCCTGATAGCTGTGGACTGCGTTCCTCTTGATAGTCATGTTCCTGATAGCTGTGGACTGCGTTCCTTTTGATAGTCATGTTCCTGATAGCTGTGGACTGCGTTCCTCGTGATAGTCATGTTCCTGATAGCTGTGGACTGCACAATATCACGGATAATTCACACCGGATGTGCAACTGGATGAGGCATGTGGCGATCTTTTGCCTCTTAATTAGACTATAATCAAGAACATAGTATTTTTCGCTTGGACGTACAGCAACGGTATTGTATTTACTTTCATATTAACATTGACAGGCAAATGTAATGCTTTAGTTGTCCATCAGTGCGGTAAAGTCATTTATTGCTTAAATAGGAACTTCATGAATACCCCCGATTTCATTTATGAAGGATTAGAATAAGATGGGAAGGGGAGAAGGTTATTTTTTATCTAATGATTCCCAAAAAATAAATATACTAGCTCCGTGGCAGAGTAGGTAGCGTGTCGGCCTCTCCTCAAAATAGACTTCCATCGGAAGATGAAGATTGTAGGTTCGAGCCTACCTGACCTTGAGTGCGGCCTTCAGTCCAATCTCTTAAATGATCAAAGGACAGCCCATTAACGCCGTGGGTAAGAAAAGGTCATCAGGTGGCAGCTTCGCTGTTGCTCACCATATAAGCGAAAAATCTTCAAAATGCAGAAACAGGAATGGAAAGATGAGGCAGTTCTCAAAATATACTTCAATACAGGGAAAAATTGAAGATTATTAACAAAGAATTAACAAATAATTAAAAACTATCAACGACAAGTGTGCCGCTTCATCGACCGTCGTAAGTACAGACGGCGAGCATTTCTTAACTGATCTGTTTAGTGCTTTTCGAAGCGTGGATGATAGAATAAATATTTAACTTTAGAAAGGCAATCCTGTAATGAAGATAACGATTCATTGCTGGACCCACACTATGTGAAATCGTTCCCGTGTTGCCACAAAAAAATGAACGGGAATCACATAATTAAAGATATGAAGTACACATTGCAAGAGGTTCAGCATACTTTCCTGAGCATGGCACTATTCTGTAAAAAAATCCAGCATAAATTAAATGGAAAGTACCGACAATGCTGGCGCCGGCACTCGATTTTTTTACGGGAGATTGGCCGGTACCATCAAAAAACAGCTATGGAGTTTCAGCCAGGAAACGTCCCATCAGTAAAATTACACCGTTGACGAAATTTTATGCCTGGTTTCTGACTTTGGCACTTCGGCTTCAGTGAAACTATTTTTTCGGAACTTTCGTTCGTACAATTAAAAGGAAAAATCTTAATCGCATCATCGCAGCAAATAATGAGTAGGGAGAGCGATAGGGAGTGGTTCGAATAGTGTCCGAGCCCGCTTCGATTTGGTGAAAAAAAAAAGTTTTCTTGGACATTTTTTTCGAAGGATAAACGGGAGAAAATGTAAAAATTGAGTTCATGCTCTTTTGTTACTTTTCACCATATACTGGGATGTTGAAATACCTTGAAAAGCAGTTGTAGGGGAAAAAATGTCTGATAACCTATTTAAATACATAAGTATATGAACACTAATATACTCTGGAATTTCGTTGGACAGTGATAAAACAGGAATAAATTTCCATAAAATAATTTTATTCGGTCATAAAATTAGAGGAGATTCGTAAAATATCGAACGTGTTAAATAAAAAAATCGTGACGAAATACAACGTTAGTCGACGTTGGATTTTTTTTATCAGCCGTGGACCGAAAAAACAAACGCAGTACGCGTATTTTCAGTGACATTTTTTTTTGTACCGAATGTTCATAACAAAAGTTGTGTTTGTGTATAAGAAAATAATCCAAAGTTTGATAAGTGTCATGTTTAACAAGAATCACTGTAATAATAAAAAATGGAGGAAAACCCATGTTCTCCTCAGGAAATGTAAAGATATATATGAAACCATCTGGTAAGACAAACCTTGTAAAGCAGCACAAAAAATTCCGAGGGTAAAAGGTTTGCCCACTCGACTCTGTTTCATCACAAACATGAACACATACCCGCACGGATCATAACTTAGCACTGGGTATGTCTCACTGCACGAGAAACCTAAAATTAGCGGTGTTTTTTCAATATAAATCAGCAGCAAAAGGTATTTTCTGCAACGCCGATCCAAACGGAGTTTATGACCAACATCACCAGGGTCTTGGGTCACCAAATGATGAGGTAGGGTCATAATTCCGCCCCGTGAGGGTCATCAGTGTCATCATGGGTTATCTTGGGGTCATCTACCCCACGCGGGCCACAAAATTAAGATGTGGGCAGAGCATTGTAACTTAATACATATTAAATTACTTTGTCCGAACTGCTCGAAGGGTTTTACGGACACAGTACTGTGCAAACGTATTTAGATGCTGTATATTGCCCAGCCATCAAAAGTAACTTTGATGGCTGCACGCAGTCGAGGAATGAGTTTTTCTACGATTCCAAACAAATATGTAGGCGCTGAATAACAGGCCCTGGCAGTGCATTGGGAAACGCGAATCAATGATACTCAGTAAAAACATTAATGCACGTGAGACATTAGTGTGCTCCTGGCATTCGTGCTCAACAAATGGAAATATAATCCAATATGTAAGCCCGTCTGATCATCTGTGGAATTAAATGCTTGTTTAACATAGAGAAAAAGTGTGCACGTTACGCATTTCATATTTTACCCAGTTGTGAAAACAGCAATGAGAACAGCAGGAAGGCGGTGTAACGGACAGGACCTAGCAAGGATTTCTGAGACACAGGTAATATTGCCGTGATGTTACTGAACGGATTAATGACGCTATTTTTTAGGATTTTTTAAAACTTTTACGGTATCCTAAATATAAACTTTTACGCAGGGCAATGTTTGTCACCAGAGCCGATGAAACAATACAAGGCGTATTTAATTATGAATAGAATCAACAAGTGTGCAGCACAGTTTCGCGTTTCACGAAAAATTGCGATTAGCATCGTTGCGTTTCATACTTCAGCTAAGAACGAATGGCTGATGAGTGAAAAAATCATCACAAACGACACCGTAAACCAGATACGAACGCCGTTCTGCTCATATGACATTGTAAAAAGAGCATTACAAAAGACACCGTATACCAGATACAAACGTTATTCTGGTCACATGACATTGTAAAAAGAGCATTACAAAAGACACCGTAAACCAGATACAAACGCCATTCTGGTCACATGACATAGTAAAAGAAGCATTACAAAAGACACCGTATACCAGATACAAACGATATGTTGCTCTCATTACATAGTAAAAAATGTGCCCTCTGACGTCACGCCGCCGTTCGTCGTTATGACGTCAGAGCTCTGACAGTTCAAAGGTGTTCAGCACACCTGATCAGTCTATTGATCTTGGTGTGTCTGGTATGAAGGTCGCGCACTATTCTGCTAGTCAGCATGACATCATTGATAAACTAAATTAAATGCTTCCACTATCATTCCCGGATGGAGATTCCTGAATCGAGTACCGAACGTATTAGGCTCTTTTGTCTATTGGTATAAAGCAGTCGTCAGGGAAAAATAGTTCAGTAACTTTCTCTATCACCGTGTTCGCAAAATGATGATTTCTGTTTAAATAAGCTACTGTTCTTTTTATGTTACAAGAATCTTTTATTACTATTTTTATGAAAATGGATGACGGTGACTGATGATATGGATGTTGATTTATATGTTCTAAGACAATACATCAGGGAATAATATGATATCAAGTGTCTCATGAATTTTCCAACTACTAAACTCGCTCAATCACGTCCTGCAAACCAACCTTACGCCGACCTACACAGTCTCAAGACTGTGCACACTGTGCGCCGTCTTTCTCATTCCGGAGCTGACTTGAACAGTCACAGAAGAATTAATGTACCCTTATTTAAACCTGCTACTTAGTCGTGTCAAAATACACTCTGCCATTGTGCGCTCCCTCGTTTATTCAGGAAATTAATGTTTCTCGTGTCATCCAAAACACGAAACTGTAAGTTTTCGGTTAACAAAACAGGACAAAATATCTAAATTAAATACATCTGAACAGTACCTTGTCTAAATTGTCCTTGCAAAAGTAGAGCAAAGTAACGAGAATTGTATTTTTGTTACTGTACCTTGCTGCTGTGTAGGTTCCAAGAACACTGGAACTCGAGAAAGAGCTTGCTTTTGAGTGGATCACGCGCGCGACCACAGTAATCTCATCGTGCTCCATTGGACAGGCTAACGTTGGCCCGGCATTGAGCCTCACATTGAGCCTTGCTGTCATGTCCATATGATTAATAAATTGACCTTTTACTCAAGGCTCTATATTCCGCTAAAATTGAAGAAACAATAAAATACGATGCGAATAAGTTACATGTGAAAACAGACAAGCTACAGAATAGCCATTGGTATGTCTCTGTTATCAGGCCAATAAAGACGATACGGCATAGAGACAACTGGTCCCACAGCCTAAGGTTAAGGGGTTAGGGCACTCTAGCCATGCAGGCTCTGGCTGCCTGAGGTGGTTGAGCCCTATGTGCAATGTGAGATGCTCAATAGGTACGTGACTGTGTATAATGGGTATTATGATGCAGTGATGGAAGCATTCGGGGTAGCCTTGGCCTCACACTCTTCTGGCCCAACCTCACCTCTTTAATTCCTGTAAATAAATATATTTTGTAAGTGTTCCCATGTTTAGGTTCTCCGCCCTATTTCATATTATAATATTGGAAACGAGGTGAAAAATTTAGTTCTGGAGACAAATCCTAATATTTAAAAAATACTCAGTTTTAGAATAGAAATGGTGGACGACAATAACCATGCACGTTGTGTATGGTTGGAAAACTTCCTGTCCCGATCGCCTTTGTTAACTATTGGGCCTTAAAACCATGGCACCAAAGAGCGTAGGACGTACCGGAAGGCTGGAGATTACAGTTAAAACGTCATTAAGTTCATTGGTGAAATGACAGTAATTGCAAAAAATCCTGAATAAATACATAACTCTTTGAAAAATAACAATTTATTACCTCTGTTTGAAATATATTTATGTAGAACGTTTAATCTCATTGTATATATATGCGAGCAATCCACCTCAATTAAGCAGGTTACTAGGGAGGGGGGGACTGTAACTAAGCATGGCGAATTATTACCTCCGTGTTACAAAATTAGTGTTTGACACAAAGTGAAACTTAAAGTAGACCAGAACAAAACAAATTCACGAGAACAAAAACGTAACCGAAGCCAACCCTGGGTTACGTGCAAGGAAACATTAGAGACGGCAATGTGTCTTTGGTTTTTGTATTGCAAAACACATATTTGCAACTCCCATCAGATGAGGAATCGAAAGAATGACCAGTCATCAATACTTCAGAGAGACTTTTCCAGTACAATTACTTACCTTATTAAACATCTTCATCAGTACAATCTTCCAGTCTTTCATTTTGCAAGCGCTTTCTGGAGTACCCCAAACAATATGCTACATGAATGATGTACCAGTGTTTACCAAGACATGTGGTGAACATCTAAACGAGTTGAAAAAAGTATTTCCAGCATGAGAAGTGCCGGCGATGAAATAAATGATGCGAACTATTCACATTTCCCAATTATATTGGAATATTTGATGCACATATTATCCAACGCGTGGCAGAGCCAAATCCCGCAGAAAAAAGTCCTGCCCATCTTAGAGGCTTCATGTCCTTTGAATATTAAAGAAGACCTGAGTTTTGTTGGATTGTGTTCATATTAAAGAATATTCATGCTAAATTTCAGTAGGGCATTCGGGTCATTATATGACAGATTGTTTGACCAGAGACACTATACTGCCGTCGATACTGACGCCAGAAACAAAGACGCGATACTGCCGTCGATACTGACGCCAGAAACAGAGACGCGATACTGCCGTCGATACCGACACCAGGAACAGAGACGCGGTACTGCCGTCGATACTAACGCCAGAAACAGAGACGCGATACTGCCGTCGATACTGACGCCAGAAACAGAAACGTGATACTGCCGTCGATACTGACGCCAGGAATAGAGACGCCGTACTGCCGTCGATACTGACGCCAGAAACAGAGACGCGATACTGCCGTCGATACTGACGCCAGAAACAGAAACGTGATACTGCCGTCGATACTGACGCCAGGAACAGAGACGCGGTACTGCTGTCGATACTGACGCCAGAAACAGAGACGCGATACTGCCGTCGATACTGACGCCAGAAACAGAGACGCGATACTGCCGTCGATACCGACACCAGGAACAGAGACGCGGTACTGCCGTCGATTCTGACGCCAGAAACAGAGACGCGATACTGCCGTCGATACTGACGCCAGAAACAGAGACGCGATACTGCCGTCGATACTGATGCCAGAAACAGACGCGATACTACCATCGATACTGACGCCAGAAACAGAGACGCGATACTGCGATCGATACTGACGCCAGAAACAGAGACGCGATACTACCATCGATACTGACGCCAGAAACAGAGACGCGATACTGCCATCGATACTGACGCCAGAAACAGAGACGCGATACTGCCGTCGATACTTATGCCAGAAACAAAGACGCTATACTGCAATCGATGCTGACGCCAGAAGCAGAGACGCGATACTGCCATCGATACTGACTCCAGAAACGGAGACGCGATACTGCCATCGATACTGACGCCAGAAACAGGGACATAGCAGCAGTCTTAATCCAGACGCACAATAAGACATTCACGCCTGCCCAATTTGCTACCAAAACACTCTCTTTAGCTCCAAAAGGTCATGTCACAATAGGCAAAGAGGCATTTGCAGTAGCGTTTGAGATTGACAGGAATACCTACTGAGGAATAAGTTACAGACACACACCGATCACAAATAAACATCAAGGTTTTGGGGGCGGGAAACACCATGGGAATCATTTGTTGTGAAAGATTGCAGCGATGAAACCATCGACTGAGTCGGAACAATTGTTCAATTACTTACATACCTTACCAACACACCTCTAGCAGATTCAAAATTCAACGTAGAGCTAAATGAGCCTTTACTGTTGATAACGAAATTCAAATCGTATAGTGTCGTCTACAGGAAAAAATTAAAGACCTCGAAGAACCCATCATACCAAGTCGGGCACTAGTAGATAGAAGGGATACGAAACAGCCCTGGAGATAGGGGATACGAAACAGCCCCGGAGATAGGGGATACGAAACAGCCCAGGAGATAATGGATACAAAACAGCCCTGGAGATAGGGGATACGAAACAGCCCTGGAGAAACAAATTGGCCCTGGAGATAGGGGGTAAGAATTGGCCATGGAGATTGTTGGTTAGTTGTTATGATTTCTAATGGTTTGTAAATAGGTATTGTGAAGGGTAAGTATAATTGTATGATCTAATGTTAGAGTTTATTTAATTGGCATACTTGCAATAAATGTTGACCTGGTACATAGGAGGATTCAAATCTCTTTTAATCTGTCGTAATATATCTTATTATTTAGTATCGCAGGCACCCCTGTTATTTCTAGAGTTTGTATTGCTCGAACCGTATTTTATTTAGGGTAATTATTAAACGATGTAGTTACCATTGTAATAGGACTTCGTAGCACGATTGTTATCTAATTTAGGTATGTTGACCACAATACGTATTAGTGAAATTCGGAATTATGTACGTTCTTTGTTACTATAGAGCAAAAGCTACTGTATTTCTCCTTGTATGTATGCATATATTTTGATTATTTTCGTCTGGACCCAGCGTTATATATGATACAAATAGTAGACGCAGGCATTATACGTTCACGTATTTTCAATCTATGACTATGGACAATGGAACATGTTCAAGTTTATTTTCATCTATTTACATAAGAACATTTACATATAAGGAGCAGTCAATTCGAAATGATACCACTGTGCTCGCTAGCGATTCACATCTATTCGTCAATGTCATACAGAGACATTATGTTGAGACGCACTCCTCTCGTGACCGTCCCTAATAGCCAGATTACATCTCTACATGTCAGTTTACGGTACCTTTAATCACTTGCCCCGTTGCTGGTAGGAATATTGTTATACCACATTTGGACGTGCCGTAGGGGACCCCCTCGACAAAAAGTTGGATACGCTTTGGAAAATTGGGTGAGATAAGCTTGCTCGTATAAATTAATGTTCATCCACGGTGTTAGGGTTTATTGAATTGGCATATCCGCAAGAAATGCTGGTTTGGTACATATCGAGTTGGCAGTATCTGTAGGATTTTATTCTTTTTAATAGTATATGATATTGTAGTATTTAATCGATTTGGCTGTATATAGCGTTTTATTTGGTGTCGCAGTCACCGTTATTTTTTTTTTATTACATAGTTATATAGTGGCATGGTTACATAGAAAAATTTACATCATCATGTTTTGAACATTTTCATCATGTTAGGAGCGGTTGCAGGGGTATCCGTTCACGTATTTCTCAATGCGTATGCCTGTGAACAATGAAACATGTTCAAGTTTATATTTATTTATTACATAGTTACATGGAACGTTTTCATCAATATATTTTCATCATATCATGAGCGGTTGCATGCAGCTGACCTCAAACTGAGGCAGTTGTTTTCCGTTTGTTGTTCCAACAGAGCGTGCAGCTGTGACCTCAAACTGTGGCAGTTGTTTTCCGTTCGTTGTTCCAACAGAGCGTGCAGCTGTGACCTCAAACTGTTGCAGTTGTTTTCCGTTCATTGTTCCAACTGAGCGTGCAAATGTGACCTCAAATTGTGACAGTTGTTTTGTGTGAGCTCTCATCTCCCGGATATATTCACTGACATAAATGTGCACAGAATGTCCCGTTATATTAATAAAAAACCTACTTCTGCTCTCAAGAATGCTTTATATTGGGATAGTTGTAAAAAGAAGTTTGCCATAGCTTGTGCATCATAAATCCTTGAGAAACTCAATCAGCCGAGTATAGTAAAAAATGAAGTAGAGCAAATACGCCAAACCTTTCATCAGGACCGTCGATCATGTATGCGTACATCAACAATACTCTGTATACGCTTTTAAATATTGCTACCAGTATTGGGCCAAATACAGCGTCTAGATACATTTTCTGAGTATTTTGCATAAGGCTTCTTTATAGAAATAAGACAAAGTAATAGAGAAACGCACCTGGATATTGTATTTTGCAACACTGACCGCAACTTATTTGCCCCATCACTGCTTTGTCAATTGGCATCACTCGTCACTCCTCATAACACTCCATTGAGAAACAATGGCTTGGCCGAGGCGGTGAGGAATCTAAAGCCTTGCAATCGCAACGCATTGCTCACAACCATCCCCGATCACGATCAACTCCCCGATCGGGATCAACCTCCCGATCACGATCATCCTCCCAATCACGATCAACCAACCTATAACGATCAGCCACCTGGTAACGATTATTTTCTCGATCATAATCAAACTCCCGATCACGATCAACCTCTCAAACATGATCAACCCCCCCGACGACGACCCCCCCCCCCCTCCAATGACAATTAACATCTGAGCACGATCGACCCACCGATGACGAACAACCTTTCGATCACGGTCGAACACCCAATGACGGTCAACATCTGATCACGATCAACCTCCCGGTGACTTTCATTACCCCGATAATGATCAATCCTCCAACCCGACCGACACTCGAGGACGATGAACCTCCCGATCATGACCAATCTCCTGATCACGATCAATCTACCAATCATGATCAACTCTCCGATGATCATCAACCCCCCGATGACGATCAATCTCCTGATCACGATCGACCTCCTGCCCAATCAAGATCAACCTCCCGATCACGATCAACCACCCAATCACGATCTACCCTTGATGACGATCAACCTCTAACTCCCTATTCGGACGCTCATAATTCATTTGGTCCGAACTATCATTGGTATTTGTATCACATGCATGGACGAGTCAAGCCCAAAACAGGTTCCTTTCTGTCCTTTAGCAACTTGTTAGGACCCTTCGTCAGATTTTGCATCGTGGCATTCGGGTCACGGAATACAGCGGTCCTCTTCTGAGGGATACGAACAAGCGAAACAGCGATTCTCTTCTGAGGGATACGAACGAGCGGAACACAGCGGTCCTCGTCTGAGGAATACAAACAAGCAGAACACAGCGGTCATCGTCTGAGGAATACGAACAAGCGGAACACAACGGTCCTCTTCTGAGGAATACGAACAAGCGGAACACAGCGGTCCTCTTCTGAGGAATACGAACAAGCAGAACACAGCGGTCCTCGTCTGAGGAATACGAACAAGCGGAACACAACGGTCCTCTTGTGAGGAATACGAACAAGCGGAACACAGCGGTCCTCTTCTAAAGAATACGAACAAGCAGAACACAGCGGTCCTCGTCTGAGGAATACGAACAAGCGGAACACAACGGTCCTCTTGTGAGGAATACGAACAAGCGGAACACAGCGCTCCTCGTCTGAGGAATACGAACATGCGGAACCCAGCGGTCACCGTCTGAGGAAGGAGGCTCAATTGATTCCTCAGAATCATACACAGTGTGTGTGAAAAATTCGGATGGTACCTAGAATACATTGCGAAGCATCTAGAACGAAAGTTCGACCGTTACTTTATACTCCCAAAAGACCAAGGAAACGAGAAAGAATCACCCAATTTATTAAAAAAATAATAATAATAACCGATTTTTTTAGTCTCAACAGTTTCAGAGTAACTCTAACTTTTGCCGACTTTCCTCCCTTGCCCTCCTCACCTCTATACGGTAGGATGAGGTCCGCAGTATCCGTTGGATTCAGGGGAGTAATAAATTAGGTTCGTGATACGCGTCTGAATCCGGAGCTCCCCCAAGATCTTCTCCTAACAACTGTGGCAATTATTCATGTGAGCACTGCTTATCTTCTTCGAATCCCGCCTACACCCTCTGGGCATCCCTGCACCCTTTGAGTAACCTCTACACTCTCTGTGTTCCAACTACACTCTACACTCTTTGGGATATCTCTACACCCTCTGAGTTACCCCTACACCCTCTGGGTAACCCCCGCACCCTTCGGTTCACACCCAAGCACGATTCTTACATTTCTCTTACCGATCTCTTCAATCAAAAAATATATTTTAGCTTGGATTAAAAAAAATTAGATTTCTCACCTTGAGATAGACAATCACAAGGACGATTCGTCAGTTATACAATAACATCATCGCGCATAGAGAACAGCAACAGCGATGTTCTTCCAAAACAATATCTCTGTTATGAAATTTCTATCTACTGGACTTGATTAAGAATGTTAGGCCCTGGTCTTTGGAACCCAAAAACGCCCACTAATGTTCAGGGCGTGGAGTGAAAAATAGTTCCTCTGGTCATTATTGGTCAGGTTTTATAATTGCAGGCTTGGGCTACTGGGCGGGGCATTTCCTCAGGATCAAAAATATATACAGGCCACTTTCAAACAGGAGGGCAGCAACGAATCGTAACCAGATCGCATCCAGATCAGCAATTGCAACTACAAACAAAATGATCCCGTTCCAGAGTCCATACAGATATGAGACGCCCCACACCAGGGCACAAGTACTTTGTTTCCAAGTTTAATTTAATAGTTCTAAGCAATTACCCTAATGGTGCCTATTGGCCTTCCTGAGTAGCAGTTAGAAGCTATTACTCTGGTGGGAGGTTGAAGCAAGAATATTAATATGCATAAGCTGAGTGCGCGGCTGAACAACGTCCATTGTTTGAGCTGAAATAGAAAGCCCGTATCAACGATACTCGTGCATTTATAACACTTGAGCTTTTGTTCTCGAATGCGTACAGGATGGAGTTTAAAGGCTCATGCCACAGCTGTTGTAATGACTCGAAGCGCGCACAATTCCGTAAGTTCAACTGGTTAGCAAGAACCAGAGGTGGACTCGATACTGTATCTATTATATATATTATAT
>SDVV010026945.1:0-12180 GCA_016164225.1 Gammarus roeselii | reverse complement strand
TGTCCATAATCCCTGTCCATAATCCCTGTCCATAATCCCTGTCCATAATCCCTGTCCATAATCCCTGTCCATAATCATTGTCCATAATCCCTGTCTATAATCCCTGTCCATAATCCCTGTCCATAATCATTGTCTATAATCCCTGTCCATAATCCCTGTCCATAATCCCTGTCCATAATCCCTGTCCATAATCCCTGTCCATAATCCCTGTCCATAATCCCTCTCCATAATCATTGTCCATAATCCCTGTCTATAATCCCTGTCCATAATCCCTGTCCATAATCATTGTCTATAATTCCTGTCCATAATCCCTGTTCATAATCATTGTCCATAATCCCTGTCTATAATCCCTGTCCATCATCCCTGTCCATAATCATTGTCTATAACCCTGTCCATAATCCCTGTCCATAATCCTTGTCCATAATCCCTGCCCATAATCCCTGTCCATAATCCCTGTCCATAATCCTTGTCCATAATCCGTGTCCATAATCCCTGTCCATATTCCCTGTCCATAATCCTTGTCCATAATCCTTGTCTATAATCCCTGTCCATAATCCCTGTCCATAATCCTTGTCCATAATCCCTGTCCATGATCCCTGTCCGTCATCCCCGTCTTCCCTCATCCTTCGCTCTCAATCTTGTTACCATGGCTACCTATTCATTAATTGTCCTAACAATAATGTAGCAATGATACAACACTAACTAACTCAAGTCGCCGGTAGAGCCATGGCATCTGCTTCCCACACGACGCTAATGCGGGCAACTGAACCAAACATGCGGGGGATGTGTGGGGCCATATAGGCGTTCAGATAGCACATTCATCACAAGCTCTATTGCGACCATGCCTGAGGTAGGTACTGAACTCATAACCAACACTGCTCTAGACGGACGGCATTGTGATGTGGCCTATCCGAATCTGTTCCTGCACTCGCATTTGTTACTGCATTTGGCTTCTGTCCGTGCATCCGGCATCTCATATCTGTTTCAGCACATGTTCCTGCATGCGGTATCTCTTCCTGCGCATATACTTGTTTCTGCATCAGCATCAGTTTCTGTTCCCGGAACCTGTTCTTGTTGCAAGTACGCTCCCCTACAGAGCTCCTATCAAAATTAGGGAGATTAATGCGGTTCTTTCCATGCACTGTTATTCCCTCAGCTGTCGATGTCACTCCCATTTGCAAGCTTTAACCACCCACCAGTGTCAGAGTCCAGCTCACTGTGGCTGCTGAGTCGACGTCCCAATCAATTGAAGCCGAGTCAAAGCTTTCAAGTTGGTCATCAGTGACTCACCCACTGACCAACTCAACCTAACCTTTGAGTCGATGTCACAGTCAACTGCAACCAAGTCTAAGTTTTGAGCAAGGCTATCAGGGGTTCAGCATCCAGCTCAGCGTGGGCATTGAGTATCAGCTCGGCTGTTCAGTGGGGCCAAACAATCAGCTCAGCCTGGCCGTTGAGTAGATGTTAGAGCAGGCTAGCCGAGTCTAAGCTTGAAACACGGTCATCAAGAGCCCAGCATAAGCTCAGCCTGGCCGTTGAGTAGATGTTGAAGCAGGCTAGCCGAGTCTAAGCTTGAAACACGGTCATCAAGAGCCCAGCAACAGCTCAGCGTGGTCGTTGAGTAGATGTTAGAGCAGGCTAGCCGAGTCTAAGCTTGAAACACGGTCATCAAGAGCCCAGCAATAGCTCAGCGTGGTCATTGAGTAGATGTTAAAGCAGGCTAGCCGAGTCTAAGTTTGAAACACGGTCATCAAGAGCTCAGCAATAGCTCAGCGTGGTCGTAGAGTATATTTTAAATAAACTTTGCTGAGTCTAAGCTTTAAACACGGCCACCAGAGTCCTGGCGTCAAGCTAGGAGCGACCGTTGAGTCGATGTCACAACAAGCTCTCAGAGTCTAAGCTTTAAACACGGCCACCAGGGGGCCAGCATCAAGTTAGGCGTGGCCGTTGAGTTGATGTCACAGCAACTTCGCAGAGTCTAAGTTTAAAGCACGGCAACCAGGGGCCAGCATCAAGCTAGGTGGGGCCGTTGAGTCGATGTCACAGCAACCTCGCAGAGTCTAAGCTTTAAACACGGCCACCAGGGGCCCAGCGTCCAGCTCAGCGCGGCCGTTGATGGGCGACTTGGGATGATTGTCCTGCATTCATTAGCGTTCAGAGAGCGAGGAAAACAAGAGCCCTGCACCTGGGCTCCGACGTGTTGAAAGGGGAGGGGGGGTACGGCTTAGGGGGTGGTGGAGGGGTCGAAGCGGAGCGTATAGCTTTGATATCACTTGCTGAGGACGGGGGGGGTAGGGATGGGAGGTGTTCAAAGGCAATTTCAGGGGAGTATCCTTGCGTATGTATCATCATGATGTCTCTTTTTCTCACCGTTGGGAATTGGAGGGCGTTGTTTCGCTAATTAGAGCATTGAAATCATTGACCCCATTGAAACCATTAATTTCTTCCTCTGTTAGTAAGATAGCGAACGACAATTCACAAACCTGATTCCTTTAAACAAGTACAACTATTAACATGTGGTTCATATGAGTGGATTTGATGTAACTATAATTGATAACCCCATCAAGTGGGATCGAAGGATTCTTTAAGAGCTGCTCAGCTGGTCCTAGGCCTAACTTACTACCAAACCTATCTATACAATCCTGTAAGGATCTTACCAAGTGAACGTTTATAATTTACAAAGTGTGTGATGATTTTTAAACTTATGACTCAGCTGTCAGAAATGACAATATTTAAATGGATGAAGCAGCACAGTAGCTTCATAGTGCCTGAATGACTTAGTATTGTGGCACTAGATGTTGCTGGAGATTAAATTCCAATGATTGTAATAAAGTTGATGATTTGATTCCAATCGGGATAGCATTCAACGATTTGATATCTGTTTGAATGACGGAAAGTTACGATTTGGATGTGTCACACCTGCTAGTACTGCATTGTTCTTTTTTTCTTGTGTATGCGTATGCACATCGGGCTGTTGGTGTAGATGATGAGGAGATGATTGTCATGATTGTGATAAATAGTTTTATTCATACATATCAACAGTTATGATTTAGAGAGGTCGGAAACTTTGAGAATGTTTATGGATTTGAACTAGAGACAAGTGTGTTATAGAGGCAGAATATTATTAAATGCTCTATATGATTTCCATCCCTTCTTTCCCGCAAGAGAAGTTGGGATGGATCAAAAATCAGCAATTTTTATGTAGTTCTAGTGGAAAAAAATGGCTTAGCTAATATGATATTTATATCAAATTTGAGGAATCTGGAAGGTCATTAATAAAGAATAAAAACGGAAGCGAACCAAGAATGGAACCTTGAGGGACGCCATGACAAATCGCCAATAGGTTCAATTTCATGTAATTGATTACAGAACATTGTTTTCAATTGCAAAATAGGACTTAAGCTACTTACTCCATAAAAATGCAACTTTGATAGCTTGACGGAAGGAATGGTCAACATCATCAAATGCTTTGAGGTAATTTAAAAATATGTACAGTACAATTTTATCCAAATCTAATTTTAGTACGTGAACAAAGTTGATCTGGTATTGCTTGAACAGTTGATTTTCTACAATGAAAAATCTACAATGACCCTCATGGAACATATTGTGTATCTAAACCCGTATAGATAGGTTTATATTCATTGACATTTGTCACATCATTGTTATTTTGAATTGGCATAACTCTTGAAATGTTGAACAATTGTGAAAAGTTATGAACAGAAGATGAATTATTGATTATTGATGCAAGTTGCTGGAAAACTAGATCACATACTTGTTTCTTCACTAATAGCGCAAGCGAGTAAACATCGCAGGCTTCGTTCTTCGAAGTTAGAATACAATTTTCAAAATCAATTGTTAATTGTTACTGGTTGAAGTGCGAATGAGGTTGGGTAGTTGCCCTCCATCTATTGTAGATGATCAACAGCAGCGTCATCACAGATCCTGCAATTGTTTTGTTCACATTTACTAAGAAATCATTAAACACACTTCAGATATCATGATATTTTTTTCGTAAATACAGTCTTGAATAAAAAAGATTTGATCTTTTCTTACTAGAACCCGATGGACAAAGAATGTTATTAATTGGATTCCATTTCAGTAACGTCATCTTCAGAATTGTTTATTTATAGAGAAAATACTGTTTCCTAGATCTTCTGATTTGATTGATCACATTATATTAAAATCGGACGAATAAATGATCGGGAATTTCATTTTGCTTATATAATTTAAAATATGCCTCACGTTTTTTAATGTTCGACATAATGATATCCGTGACCCATTTATGTAATTTTTTTTTTGAGATAAAGTGTTAATTTTTATCGAAAAAACAGTTATGATTGATTGATTGAAATAATCCCTTCATAAGGATCAGGATTATTAATGACGTCATCAAATTTATTATTCAAATCAGATCGCAATGATACAATAGATCGATCATTATTCAGAGAAAATTGTATCATTATATTACTTAAATTGCCACATTGCAGCTGTTTAGTGCAAAAATAATTTTATTCACATCACTGTTAGGAGGTCAAAAATTTCTACAGGAAGTATTTCAGAGGTAAATTCACTTGAGTAAAATGTGAGTATATTATCTATTAAGTTAGATGCGGGACCTGCTAATCACTTGGGCTTAGCACTTAATTGGAATTAGTGGAAGGCTATTGTACAGTCGGTAAAATTTTGTGTACCTGAATCATAAGAGTTAAGAAGGTTCAGATTAAATTCACCACAAAACAATATTATTTAATTCAGTCGGGTTAATGTGTCAATTAAATTCTTGTAGAGAGTCAACGAATATAGAACCATCAGCTGATGGAGGCTTGTATAGTAACCCCAGAGTAATTTGTTTGAATTTGTTGTAGGTTATGAGTTATGGCGATTCGCCGTGAGATAAGGATGCAGAAACGGACAATATGGTTTCAACCATAAGCTTTCCGCAAACAACAATCGTTTCACCTTCGTCGAGTCTATTATCCGTCTTAAGGAATAGTCCGAATGATAGTTATCAAATGTATACAGGTATTTGGTTGAGTTTGCAAGCCAGCCCTCAGTAAAACAAATAATATCAAATATGTGGCTGAATTCAGATTCTAAAAGCATTTATGACGTCTAAATTAGCATGCAAGGATCTCACATTTAGGCGAAGAATAACTAAAATGTTAGGATGGTTACATTCGATTTCAATAAAGTTATTATTGTTATTATATAAACTTTGCTTATCTTGTCGCAATTGGGGAAAAACATCATTAAGATGATTTATTTCAGCACCGAGATGTGGAAAAAGCTAGTCAACTTCAACATGTAACATTGGAGATAATGTAGGAATGTAGAAATTCGGCAATCTACCGAAATATATGTTGAGATGATTCGTAGCCAAGCAAAAAATTGTCTCAGTCAAATAAATCAGTATATTTTATGATGCAAGAAAATTTACCCATTTCATGGCCAGCTATCGACCAATGAAAAAGAGTCGGAGCTGTTCTGCTTCTTCAAAAGTTCGCTTAATTTCTTGCCCGTGTTGTCAGTTATCGGGCTACCTCTGCTTTCCCGTACCAGTTGTTGGAAACCAAATTTGCCCATTGCCGTCATGTGATCTGAAGTTCCTGAATGCTCCTGGGTGGGAAGGCTTGGTCATCCGAAGAGCGAACATGATTGTGCTCCGAATGGTGGTAAGGGACTCGTTTACAAAAAAAAACATCTTCTTCCTACAAGCTGTTATGATCAGAGTTTTCCTTTCTCGATGTTGTATTTTGAAGATGATGCTCTTGTGGTTTGAACCGTGCACTGATTTTTTCCAATCCCATGCGCTTCTGAGATTTATTCTCCGGGAACAGTAATGTCTATCAGCTCAGTCAACAGCTTCCTGACAATGTTGGTACAGATTTCAGAGACTGTAAATTCGGTGATAGGATGAGGCAGAACTAGGGTGTTCAGCCTCTCCAATGCCTGCCTACCATCCATGATCTCCTCAAGTTGTTCCACTCGTTGTTCGATCTTCCTCATAGAAAATTGCATGTCAATGATCACACTGTCTTTCTGATCTAGCGTTTCCTCGAAATCTCTACGGATAATGAAACGTATGTCCTTGTCAGTCTTTGATAGGCTGCTCATGTCAATAGATTGTTACAATCCATTGTCGGATGACTGTTGCTTCTTGTGTGTACCATTGTTCATAAGCTGAGCACCGCACGCTGACACGCGACGACAGGTTGTTATTGTAATAGATTAAACTTGTTACTTAGGCAATAACAAAAAATGTGCTATCGGCACAAATACACACAAAATCGGCGTAAACACACAAGGAAAGGACTGTAGGATTGTTTGGCTACAAAGAAACACTGAAATGAGATCCCTGCTAAAACTCAGTAATAATACGAGCGATATTATCTGCATATCAGATCAAGATTCATCCATTTCAACCGGTGCTCTGACTCCTACTGAAGATGGACCAGTTAATCCTAATCTGATATGAAGATTATCTAGCTCTAAATACTACATATTACACCGTTCATATCATAACTGAGTATTCACAGGGATTTTTATGTTTGTGTTCATATGTTGCCAAGCAATTCCACATCCCTTCATTGCGAAGAACCGCTTGGATGTTGACACAAGAGTTGTGTAGACAGCACTCGTGTATTCATTCGCTTTGTGGTCCGGGGTTGTTGAACGCTTCCTCTCACTTTGCTCGCCCTCATCAGTTCATAGTATTGAGCGTTTAAATGCAGGGGAGTGGTGTTTCGATGAGGATTTGAACAGCGCAATACATTTATGCCAGAATCGGTGAAATCCATCGTTTCTTTGTAAAACGCACATCTCATAAGCTTGCATTAAAGATAAGCCTCTCCCACATATTACACAAATTCTCTCGAAAAAAAATCGTTTGATAAGCATTGTGATTGAAGGAACGGGCATGGATTACGTTGATAATACCAGAAAAGTTTTTTTGACAATGATGTTAAGAGTCGGTAAAGAATTTAGCCGGCAAGTTCCGCTTTAATTCACGATTGGATTTTGATAGAGAAATAATGTTGTCTATTGCCTACGGTAAATGCGACCACATCGCAGTGTTTGAGAAATGACTAGAAAACTTTTCTCCGAATGCGATTTTTGTTGACTTGTGCACCCGGATTTCCCGTGATAAGATAAGAGTCTTCTCTCTATGCAATTATCTGACATACACATGCATTAATATTCACACCCCCTGATAATAATGGGGATCATTATAGGGTGCCACGACGGACTGCCACGCATCCATGCCCGTTTCTGCAATGGCACTTTATTGTGTTAGAATGCGGTCCTCGTGTTTCTCCTGGATCACACGATTCTTTCTGGATCGCATGATTGTTCCTGGATCACACGATTCTTCCTGGATCACACGATTCTTCCTGGATCCCACGATTCTTCCTGGATCAAACGATTCTTCCTGGATCCCACGATTCTTCCTGGATCCTACGATTCCTCATGGATCTCACGATGGCGATCATTGACTGCTCTTGTAGGGCGAGACAGTCACACTATCAACACCCGGTGTTTATTCTGGATACATAGATACTGGGTACGGCTCCTTCCCACCGCGGCGGGTATTGGCCGACAGCAGGGTAATCCTAGTATTCATCCATAGGCTCACACTCGTGCACTTTTTTTCTCTTAGACGTTTGAATTGTTTTCAATACTATGCAGTTATTTCTCTGTCATTCCATCTCATGTTTAACCTAATACATAGCGTATAGGCCTTAAATGCTTTTTACATCTCGACTGTGCTGCTGCTAAAGGCATGGCACGAGACTCATGTGTGTCGTGGAGGTCATGAAAATATTGTCATTATTATTATTATTATTTTTCCATACCAGTATCTAGTTCAATGAAATATGTGTCGGTGCTTTTGTTTTATTCATAATCTGTTCCAAAATAATTATTGCCGAGTTCCAGTAACTTACAAACCATAATAATATTGATTTTTCTCTCTGACAAATTCCAGGCAATCGCTAAGGCCTGTGATGGTCATCGTTAGTAACTTTTATGGCCAGGCCTTTGTCGTGCATTGGGAGCTGAGGTTATTGGCTATAAAACTGATATCTGGAGCGTCTGGTAGGTTATTCCCAAAGGCCTACCAGGTAATGCTTTCGTGCCTTTGTCATTTTTTAAGTCCTACCTAACCATCAGACTCATCCCAAAGTCCATTTGGATAAGCAAAAGCCTCTGTGTCCCAGTAGTTCTTCACGGTATAACTCTCGTATCCCAGTCCATAACATCTCCAAGTACCGCCTTATAATTGCATCTGTTAGCACTTTTAATGTGCGTTTAAATTATTACTTTCCATAGCCCAGTTCTTGCCTTTCCTTCGTCCCACTTCATAGTGTTGCCGGCAGTACTGCATGTCCTAGTCCCAAAAATCCCTAAGTCTCACCTGGTAGTCTTTGCTGGCCTCGCTGTCCCTGTTGCCAAGGCCCCTCAGCTTGGAGCGTTGGGCGGCGTGGCGTCGTAGCACCAGCACGCCCGTGGCCGCCACCACCGCCGCCGCCATAACGCCGCTCACCACCGCCAGCCCCACCATTAGCCGTCGCTCCGATCCGCCGCCCTCCACCAGGGACCATCCGCTGCCCTGTGGAAAAGAAGATGTGGTCAGGGACTTCAGTAGTCGATAGAGGATTTATTGTCCTGTGGAAGGAGAAGATAGGTTGTAGGAAAAAGGGAAGGGGGAGGCAGACTGTAAGATGGAAAGGATGATCTGTGGGAGGACTGGACCGGTTGAGTAAGGGCAGGATAAAATATGAAATACAAACCCTTATTTACGAGATGTTTCGTTGCATTTTTTTGTTATAAAATATTCATTAAATCTAAAATACACATCTAATCAAGGGTACAATTTTATGGAAAAGGTACAGTATTTAGGTCACATATTGAGGTGGACAGTTCTATGGAACGAATGATTTGAAAACATCTGGGCGACAAGTATTTCTGGATATGTATTATGACATTCTCGGGCATATGATCAGGATATGTCTATGTTTTGCTATCTTGAGAAGTGTAATTTTTTCGCTGCGTTACATCGAAAAAATAAATTCTAATAACGGATACAAAATGGAATCTACGACCATAATTTGACCATAGACAATAAGGATACAAATCGTGTTCCAGCTCACTTTTAGCTACCACGAAACACAAATTCGTGAGTGATCCGTGTATAAAACATCCACAAGGTGTAATAATTGTGAGGGAGCGAAACCCTGCCAACGCATAATGAATTTAACGAAAATGAACCTGCAGTGACGCGCCAGTGGCAACACACGCAGATTCCTACTGGATGACATGTGGAACAGGAGATGGAAGACGACGGCTTGTGGAGGAGGGAACGGCTTGTGAGAGGAGAGGGATGGACTGTGAGAGGAGAGGGATGGACTGCGAGAGGAGAGGGATGGACTGTGAGAGGAGAGGGATGGACTGTGAGAGGAGAGGGATTAACTGTGAGACGAGAGGGATGGATTGTGTGAAGAGAGGGATGAACTGTGAGAGGAGAGGGATGGACTATGAGAGGAGAGGGATGGACTGTGAGAGGAGAGGGATGGACTGTGAGAGGAGAAGGATGAACTGTGAGATGAGAGGAATGGATTGTGAGAAGAGAGGGATGGACTATGAGAGGAGAGGGATGGACTGTGATAGGAGAGGGATGGACTGTGATAGGAGAGGGATGGACTGTGAGAGGAGAGGGATGGACTGTGATAGGAGAGGGATGGACTGTGAGAGAAAAGGGATGGACTGTGAGAGGAGAGGGATGGACTGTAAGAGGAGAGAGATGGACTGTGAGAGGAGAGGGATGGACTGTGAGAGGAGAGGGATGAACTGTGAGAGGAGAGGGATGGACTGTGAGAGGAGAGGGATAGACCGTGAGAGGAGTGGGATGGACTGTGAGAGGAGAGAGATGAACTGTGAGAGGAGAGGGATGGACTGTGAGATGAGAGAGATGTACTGTGAGAGGAGAGGGATGGACTGTGAGAGGAGAGGGATGGACTGTGAGAGGAGAGGGATAAACTGTGAGAGGAGAGGGATGGACTGTGAGATGAGAGGGTTGGACTGTGAGAGGAGAAGGATAGACCGTGAGAGGAGAGGGATGGACTGTGAGAGGAGAAGGATGGACTGTGAGAGGAGAGGGATAGACCGTTAGAGGTGAGGGATAGACCGTGAGAGGTAAGGGATGGACTGTGAGAGGAGAGGGATGGACTGTGAAAGGAGAGGGATGGACTGTGAGAGGAGAGGGATGGACTGTGAGAGGAGAGAGATGGACTGTGAGAGGAGAGAGGAGTCAGGGGAGAGAGGGGACATGTTTTGGGTGGAGGGGGCGGCTTGTAGGAAGAGGGGGCGCCCTAGCGAGAAGATGGGACGACTTTTAGGAGTGAGGAGATGACTGTGCGTCATGAACCATTGGGCAATACTAAATATGAAGCATGTATAATTAACGCATACAGATTTGGATACTTACCCTGCTGACTCAGACCCTACAGTCAATAAACCATGAGTGATGATTTTTGCTGTGTTTTAAAAAAAGTTGACAAAATGTAATGTGCAAATGACGCTACAAAAATGAACTGTTTCTCGTTTACCACTGCAGAAGTGAAAACAGAGTGCGCTGTTGCGCGTCCCAGTTCAACCGAAATCCCTCGATCAACTGCGATCAATAATACACATTCAGAGTCTGTCAAAAAATATATGTTTTCGTGACAATGTTTCTCCGGCGGGTCCCCTTGTCAACCCCTCGGCATTCAAATGTCCCATAAATCATTCGTTTGTCGGCCTGGTCGGGCTGCCGTCCATGGCGTATATGCGTTGCGCTTGGAGTCACACGCTACCCTTCCATGTCGTGTACGCTTTTCACTCAGTCACAAACTCCCAATCCATGACGTATACGCCAAAAGCTCTGTCTTGGACTCCCAGTTCCTGGCGTATACATTTTCCGTCCGGTGTAATAGCCTGCCCGTCCATGGCATATACGCTTTCCGCTCGGAGTCAGAGCCTGCTCGTCCATGGCGTGTACGCTTTCCGCATGGATTGGTTCGTACAAATTCGAGGCGCGTCTTCTTTCCCCTCGGAGTTACAGGCTTCTTGTTCAAGGCGTGTACGTTTTTTGCTCGGAATTGCTGGTACAATTTTTATACGTCTACGCTTTCCGCTAGAAGTCACCCAGGTTAAGTTTTGCAACAGATAGCCGTTCGTTCGGTGGGCCTGCTTGCGTGGAATCACCAATAAGGTCATGGCCAGGTACTGGCATCTAATGTCGGCAGAAATAAGAAAACATCGCAATTCCAGAAAGATGGTGTAGAGCTTTCTTGCCCTTACTCACTTTTTGAATACTTGTGCACCCCGGGCTTGAAATGGCAAGTACTTGGATTTAGAAACGTCATTTAGGATGTAACATTTGAATCTAAATTTTCCATCCGCAGCCAGCTTTGAACATTGGGACCCATTGAACGAGTTTAACATTTGACCCTGAACGAGTCTAACATTTGACCCTGAACGAGACTAACACTTGGCCTTGAACCAGAGGGCGATATCTGAAATGATGCATTTTCTGTTAGTTATTGTAAGTACAAATATGAATAGTCAGTATTTTGACGAATATATAACAATGAGATACGAGTGTTTGTTTATAAAATTTATACTTTGATTTATACTAGGCGTGTTGCTACACATGTTTGTTATACTACATCTTGTTATTTGTGTTAACGTGAGTTGAAAATATTCAAATTCTCATCGGCGGGTATCGAACCTGCGTTTTCTGACTGATAGACGAAGACAAATGCCGCCGAGCCATCGTCGACTCAATATAAAAGTTGATCGAAGCTTGATGGGAAGCAATTTGTTCACCATACATCACGCTCTATCACTCTTGACTCGCTGCTGCAGCCACGAACGTCCGCTAGGACAGTGGCAACAAATACTAGTTGGCATCGCCTGCCAGGGACGAAAACCTTACATCCAGCTTTCATGTCAGTGTTGGGATATGCAAGACTGTTGAATGTACAGAAAGTGAAGATAATTAGTCAGCAAATGACGTTTACGAGTTTGATCATGAATGAAGTAGTACAAATTTCATATAGTTATATTTTCCTAATATTACTTATCAATCATATATCCCATATTCAACGATGTGCACACACACATGCATCACATTCATGAGTA
>SDVV010026944.1:0-12180 GCA_016164225.1 Gammarus roeselii | reverse complement strand
GTATGTATGTATGCTCAGCCCACTTTGTTATAGTGACCCCTCACCATCGTTCATGCAACCTATAATCTGGCAACGAAAGTTGAATGCCAGTTGATACCACCTGTCCGCCGTTCATGTAAATGGACAAGTCATTTATCAAAAGTTTCCGATAGATTACAAATTGTTTTCCTTAAGCAGGAACGTAATTAAATGAAAAGAGGCAAAGGTTACACTGAAATCAATTCGCTCGGCGAGAGGCCGATCGAGGGCATGGGAGCAAATAGTCATTAGCCCACAAAATACTGGGAAATATCAACGCGGAAGGAACGGTGAAACTTTTTGGAGGAAATGAACGTTTATTTCGGCAACTGGAGCTTTACCTTTACTTGCTCAACTGAAAACAGCTTGCTTTCATTATTGAGACTTCATTGCTTCACAGAGCTGTGCGTACATGTTGATGACGGTCATTCAAGCTACCATAACGCATTACAGAGCTGTGCGTGCTGTTGATGATGGTCCTTGGAGCTACCATAGCGCTTTACAGAGCTGAGCGAACCTGTTGATGATGGTCCTTTAAGCTACCAAAGCGCTTTACAGAGCTGAACGAACCTGTTGTTGATGGTCCTTGAAGCTACCATAGCGCTTTACAGAGCTGAACGAACCTGTTGTTGATGGTCCTTGAAGCTACCATAGCGCTTTAAAGAGCTGAGCGTACCTGTTAATGATGGTCCTTGGAGCTACCAAAGCGCTTTACAGAGCTGAGCGTACCTGTTGATGATGGTCCTTGAAGCTACCATAGCGCTTTGCAGAGCTGAACGAACCTGTTGTTTATGGTCCTTGAAGCTACCATAGCGCTTTAAAGAGCTGAGCGTACCAGTTAATGATGGTCCTTGGAGCTACCAAAGCACTTTACAGAGCTCTGCGTACCTGTTGATGATGGTCCTTGAAGCTACCAGAGCGCTTTACAGAGCTCTGCGTACCTGTTGATGATGGTCCTTGAATCTACCAAAGCGCTTTACAGAGCTGTGCGTGCTGTTGATGATGGTCCTTGAAGCTACCATAGCGCTTTACAGAGCTGAACAAACCTGTTGTTGATGGTCCTTGAAGCTACCATAGCGCTTTAAAGAGCTGAACGTACCTGTTAATGATGGTCCTTGGAGCTACCAGAGCGCTTTACAGAGCTGAGCGTACCCGTTGATGATAGTCCTTGAAGCTACCATAGCGCTTTACAGAGCTGAGAGTACCTGTTGATGATGGTCCTTGGAGCTACCATAGCGCTTTACAGAGCTGAGCGAACCTGTTGATGATGGTCCTTGAAGCTACCATAGCGCTTTACAGAGCTGAGCGAACCTGTTGATGATGGTGCTTGAAGCTACCATAGCGCTTTAGAGAGCTGAGCGTACCTGTTGATGATGGTCCATGAAGCTACCATAGCGCTTTACAGAGCTGTGCGTACCAGTTGATGATGGTCCTTGAAGATACCATAGCGCTTTACAGAGCTGTGCGTACCTGTTGATTATGGTCCTTGAAGCTACCATAGCGCTTTAAAGATCTGTGCGTACCTGTTGATGACGGTCCTTGAAGCTACCATAACGCTTTACAGAGCTGAGCATACCTGTTGATGATGGTCCTTGAAGCTACCATAGCGCTTTACAGAGCTGTGCGAACCTGTTGATGATGGTCCTTGGAGCTACCATAGCGCTTTACAGAGCTGAGCGTACCTGTTGATGATGGTCCTTGAAGCTACCATAGCACTTTACAGAACTGTGCCTACTTGTTGATGATGGTCCTTGAATCTACCATAGCACTTTATAGAGCTATGCGTACCTGTTGATGATGGTCTTTGAAGCTACCAGAGCGCTTTACAGACCTGTGCGCACCTGTTGATGATGGGTTTGAATCTACAATAGCGCTTTACAGATCTGTGCCAACCTGTTGTTGATGGTCCTTGAAGCTACAAGAGCGCTTTACAGAGCTCTGCGTACCTATTGATGATGGTCCTTGAATCTACCAGAGCACTTTACGAAGCTGTGCGTACATGCTGATGATGGTACTTGAAGCTACCATAGCGCTTCACAAATCTGTGCGAACCTGTTGTTGATGATCCTTGAAGCTACCATAGCGCTATACAGATCTGTGCGTACTTGTTGATGATGATCCTTGAATCTACCATAGCGCTTTAGAGAGCTGTGCGTACCTGTTGATGATGGTCTGTGAAGCTACCATAGCGCTTTACAGAGCTGAGCATACCTTTTGATGATGGTCCTGTAGCTACCATAGCGCTTCACAAAGCTGTGCGTACCTGTTGATGGAGGTACTTGAAGCTACCATAGCGCTTCACAGAGCTGAGCGTATCTGTTGATGATGGTCCTTGTAGCTACCATAGCGCTTTACAGAGCTTTGCGTACCTGTTGATGATGGTCCTTGAATCTACCATAGCGCTTCACAAAGCTGTGCGTACCTGTTGATGGAGGTACTTGAAGCTACCATAGCGCTTCACAGAGCTGAGCGTATCTGTTGATGATGGTCCTTGTAGCTACCATAGCGCTTTACAGAGCTGTGCGTACCTGTTGTTGATGGTCCTTGAAGCTACCATAGCGCTTTACAGAGCTGTACGTACCTGTTGATGATGGTCATTGAAGCTACCATATCGCTTTACAGATCTTTGCGAACCTGTTGTTGATGGTCCTTGAAGCTATCATAGCTCTTTACAGAGCTTTGCGTAGTTGTTGATGATGGTCCTTGAAGCTACCATAGCTCTTTACAGAGCTTTGCGTACTAGTGAATGATGGTCCTTGAAGCTACCATCGCGCTTTACAGAGCTGTGCGTACCTGTTGATGATGGGCCTTGAAGCAACCATAGCGCTTCACAGAGCTGTGCGTACTTGTTGATGATGGTCCTTGAATCTACCATAGCGCTTTCTAGAGTTTTGCGTACCTGTTGATGATGGTCTTTGATGCTATCATAGCGCTTTACAAAGCTGAGCGTACCTGTTGATGATGGTCCTCTAGCTGAAATAGCGCTCTACACAGATTTGCATACACGTTGATGATGGTCTCTGAATCTACCATAACGCTTTACAAAGCTGTGCGTACCTGCTGATGATGGTCCTTCAAGCTACCATAGCTTTCTACAAATCTGTGCGAACCTGTCACTGATGGTCCTTGAAGCTACCATAGCGCTTTACAGAGCTGTGCGTACTTGTTGATGATGGTCCTTGAATCTAGCATAGCACTTATAGAGCTGTGCGTACCTGTTGATGATGGTTTTTGAAGCTACCATAACGCTTTACAGAGCTGTGCGTACCTGTGGTTGCTGGTCCTTGAAGCTACCATAGTGCTTTATAGAGCTCTACGTACCTGTTGATGATGGTCCTTGAAGCTACCATGGCGCTTTACAGATCTGTGCGTACCTGTTGATGATGGACTTTGTAGCTACCATAGCGCTCTACAGAGATGTGCGTACCTGTTGATGGAGGTCCTTGAAGCTACCATAGCGCTTTACAGAGCTGAGGGTACCTGTTGATGATGGTCCTTGTAGCTAGCATAGCGCTTTACAGATCTGTGTGTACTTGTTGACGATGGTTCTAAAAGTGACCATCGCGCTTTACAGAGCTGTGCGTACCTGTTGATGAACGTCCTCGAAGCTACAATAGCGCTTTACAGATCTGTGTGTACTTGTTGACGATGGTCCTTGAAGCTACCACAGCGCTTTACAGATATGTGCGAACCTGTTGATGATGGTCCTTGGAGCTTCCATAGCGCTTCATAGAGCTGTGCGTACCTGTTGATGATCGTCCATTAAGCTTCCATAGCGCTTTACAGAGCCGTGTGTACCTGTTGATGATGGTCCTTGAAGTAACCATAGCGCTTTACAGATCTGTGCGAACCTGTTGTTGTTGGTCCTTGAAGCTACTATTGCGCTTTACAGAGCTGTGCGTACCTGTCGATGATGGTATTTTTAGCTACCATAGCGCTTTACAGAGATGTGCGTACCTGTTGATGGAGGTCCTGTAGCTGCCATAGCGGTTTACAGACCTTTGCGTACCTGTTGATGATGGTTCTGAAATCTACCATAGTGCTTTACAAAGCTGTGCGTACCTGTTGATGGAGGTCCTTGAAGCTACCATAGCGCTTCACAGAGCTGAGCGTACCTGTTGATGATGGTCGTCGTAGCTACCATAGCGCTTTACAGAGCTGAGCGTACCTGTTGATGATGGTCCTTGAAGCTACCATAGCGCACTACAGAGCTGTGCGTAACTGTTGATGATGGTCCTTGCAGCTTCAATAGCGCTTTACAGAGATGTGCGTACCTGTTGATGATGGTCCTTGAAGCTACCACAGTACTGAACAGAGCTGTTCGTACTTGTGGATGATGGTCCTTTGAGCTACCATAGAGCTTTACAGAGCTGTGCCTACCTGTTGATGATGGTGCTTGAAGCTACCATAGCGCTTTACAGAGCTGTGCGTACCTGATGATTATGGTCCTTGAAGCCACCATAGCGCTTTACAGAGCTGTGCGTACCTGTTGATGGAGGTCATTGAAGCTACCATAGCGCTTCACAGAGCTGAGCGTACCTGATGATTATGGTCCTAGTAGCTACCATAGCGCTTTCCAGAGCTGAGCGTACCTGTTGATGATGGTCCTTGAAGCTACCAGAGTGCTTTACAGAGCTCTGCGTACCTGTTGATGATTGTCCTTGAAGCTACCATAGCGCTATACAGAGCTGTGCCCTCCTGTTCATGATGGTGCTTGAAGCTACCATAGCGCTTTACAGAGCTGTGCGTACCTGATGATGATGGTCCTTGAAGCCACCATTGCGCTTTACAGAGCTGTGCGTACCTGTTGATGAAGGTCCTTGAAGCTACCATAGCGCTTTACAGAGCTGTGCATACCTGTTGATGATTGTCCATGAAGCTACCATCGCGCTTTACAGAGCCGTGCGTATCTGTTGATGATGGTCTTTGTAGCTACCATAGCGCTTTACAGAGCTGTGCGTGCCTGTTGATGATGGTCCTTGAGCTCCCATAGCGCTTTACAGGTCTGTGCGAACCTGTTTTTGATGGTCCTTGAAGCTACCATAGCGCTTTACAGAGCTCTGCGTACATGTTGATGGTGGTCCTTGAATCTACCATAACGCTCTATAGAGCTCTGCGTACCTGTTGATGATGGTCCTTGAAGCTACCATGGCGCTTTACAGATCTGTGCAAACCTGTTGTTGATGGTCCTTTGAGCTACCATTGCGCTTTACAGAGCTGTGCGTACTTGTTGATGATGGTCCTTGAATCTACCATAGCGCTTTACAGAGCTGTGCGTACCTGTTGATGATAGTCCTTGTAGCTACCGTAGCGCTTTACAGCGCTGTGCGTACTTGTTGATGATGGTCTTTTTAGCTACCATAGCTCTTCACAGAGATGTGCGTACTTGTTGCTGAAGGTCCTTGAAGCTACCATGGCGCTTCACAGAGCTGAGCGTACCTGTTGATGATGGTCCTTGTAGCTAGCATAGCGCTTTACAGAGCTGTGCGTACATGTTGATGATGGTTCTTGAAGCGACCATCGCGTTTTACAGAGCTGTGCGTACCTGTTGATGAACGTCCTCGAAGCTACAATAGTGCTTTACAGATCTGTGCGTACTTGTTGATGATGGTCCTTGAAGCTACCACAGCGCTTTACAGATATGTGCGAACCTGTTGATGATGGTCCTTGAAGCTACCATAGCGCTTTACAGAGCTGTGCATACCTGTTGATGATCGTCCCTGAAGCTACCATAGCGCTTCACAGAGCCGTGCGTACCTGTTGATGATGGTCCTTGAAGCTACGATAGCGCTTTACAGAGCTGTACGTACCTGTTGATGATGGTCATTGAAGCTACCATATCGCTTTACAGATCTGTGCGAACCTGTTGTTGATGGTCCTTGAAGCTACCAAAGCTCTTTACAGAACTTTGCGTACTTGTTGATGATGGTCCTTGAAGCTACCATCGCGCTTTACAGAGCTGTGCGTACCTGTTGATGATGGGCCTTGAAGCAACCATAGCGCTTTTCAGAGCTGTGCGTACATGTTGATGATGGTCCTTGAATCTACCATAGCGCTTTATAGAGCTGTGCGTACCTGTTGATGATGGTCTTTGATGCTACCATATCGCTTTACAGAGCTGAGCGTACCTGTTGATGATGGTCCTGTAGCTGCCATAGCGCTCTACAGAGCTTTGCGTACATGTTGATGATGGTCCTTGAATCTACCATAGCGCTTTACAAAGCTGTGCGTACCTGCTGATGATGGTCATTCAAGCTACCATAGCGCTTTACAGATCTGTGCGAACCTGTTGCTGATGGTCCTTGAAGCTACCATAGCGCTTTACAGAGCTGTGCGTACTTGTTGATGATGGTCCTTGAATCTACCATAGCACTTTATAGAGCTGTGCGTACCTGTTGATGATGGTCTTTGAAGCTACCATAACGCTTTACAGATCTGTGCCAATCTGTGGTTGATGGTCCTTGAAGCTACCATAGCGCTTTACAGAGCTCTTCGTACCTGTTGATGATGGTCCTTGGAGCTACCATGGCGCTTTACAGATCTGTGCGAACCTGTTGTTGCTGGTCCTTGGAGCTACCATAGCGCTTTACAAAGCTGTGCGTACCTGTTGATGATAGTCCTTGTAGCTACCATAGCGCTTTACAGAGCTGTGCGTACCTGTTGATGATGGACTTTGTAGCTACCAAAGCGCTCTACAGAGATGTGCGTACCTGTTGATGAAAGTCCTTGAAGCTACCATAGCGCTTTACAGAGCTGTGCGTACCTGTTGATGATCGTCCTTGAAGCTTCCATAGCGCTTTACAGAGCCGTGCCTACCTGTTGATGATGGTCCTTGAAGCTACCATAGCGCTTTACAGAGCTGTGCGTACCTTTTGATGATGGTCCTTGAAGTAACCATAGCGCCTTACAGATCTGTGCGAACCTGTTGTTGATGGTCCTTGAAGCTACTATTGCGCTTTACAGAGCTGTGCGTACCTGTCGATGATGGTCTTTTTAGCTACCATAGCGCTTTACAGAAATGTGCGTACTTGTTGATGGAGGTCCTTGAAACTACCATAGCGCTCTACAGAGCTGAGCGTACCTGTTGATGATGGTTCTTTTAGATAGCATAGCGCTTTACAGAGCTTTGCGTACTTGTTGATGATGGTCCTTGAGCTAGCATAGCGCTTTACAGAGCTGTACGTACCTGTTGATGATAGTCCTTGAGCTACCATAGCGCTTTACAGATCTGTGCGAACCTGTTGTTGATGGTCCTTGAAGCTACCATAGCGCTTTACAGAGCTAAGCGTACTTGTTGATGATGGTCCTGTAGCTGCCATAGCGCTTTACAGAGCTTTGCGTACCTGTTGATGATGGTCCTTGAATCTTCCATAGCGCTTTACAAAGCTGTGCGTACCTGCTGATGATGGTCATTGAAGCTACCATAGCGCTTTACAGATCTGTGCCAACCTGTTGTTGATGGTCATGGGAGTTACTATAGCGCTTCACAGAGCTGTGCGTACTTGTTGATGATGGTCCTTGAATCTACTATAGCTCTTTACAGAGCTGTGCGTACCTGCTGATGATGGTCCTTGAATCTACCATAGCGCTTCACAGAGCTATGCGTACCTGTTGATGATGGTCCTTGAATCTACCATAGCTGCATACATTTAATAGCTCTCTGTACACAGCCCCTACGTTGATGACCAAGCTCACCATAGCTCTCTGTACACTGCACCTACGGTGATGACCAAGCTCACCATAGCTCTCTGTACACTGCCCCTACGTTGATGACCAAGCTCACCATAGGTCTCTGTACACAGCCCCTACGGTGATGACCAAGCTCACTAAGCTCACTGTACACAGCCCCTACGTTGATGACCAAGCTCACCATAGCTCTCTGTACACGACCCCTACGGTGATGACCAAGTTCACCATAGCTCTCTGTACACAGCCCCTACGTTGAGGAACAAGCTCACCATAGCTCTTTGTACACTGCTCTTTCGTTGATGACCAAGCTCACCATAGCTCTCTGTACACTGCCCCTACTTTGATGACCATGCTCACCATAGCTCTCTGTACACTGCCCCTACGTTGAGGACCAAGCTCACCATAGCTCTCTGTACACCACCCCTACGTTGATGACCAAGCTCACCATAGCTCTCTGTACATAGCCCCCACGTTGATGACCAATCTCACCATAGCTCTCTGTACACTGCCCCTACGTTGAGGACCAAGCTCACCATAGCTCTCTGTACACTGCCACTTCGTTGATGACCAAGCTCACCATAGCTCTCTGTACATAGCCCCCACGTTGATGACCATGCTCACTATAGCTTTCTGTACTCTGCCCCTACGTTGAGGACCAAGCTCACCATAGCTCTCTGTACACTGCCCCTACGTTGATGACCAAGCTCACCATAGCTCTCTGTACACAGCCCCCACGTTGATGACCAAGCTCACCATAGCTCTCTGTACACTGCCCCTACTTTGATGACCATGCTCACCATAGCTCTCTGTACATTGCCCCTACGTTGAGGACCAAGCTCACCATAGCTCTCTGTACATTGCCCCTACGTTGATGACCAAGCTCACCATAGCTCTCTGTACACAGCCCCTACGTTGATGACCAAGCTTATCATAGCTCTCTGTACACTGTCCCTACGTTGAGGACCAAGCTCACCATAGCTCTCTGTACACTGCCTCTACGTTGATGACCAAGCTCACCATAGCTCTCTTTACACTGCCCCTACGTTGATGACCATGCTCACCATAGCTCTCTGTACACTGCCCTTACGTTGAGGACCAAGCTCACCATAGCTCTCTGTACACCGCCCCTACGTTGATGACCAAGCTCACCATAGCTCTCTGTACACAGCCCCTACGTTGATGACCATGGTCACCATAGTTCTCTGCACACTGACCCTACGTTGAGGACCAAGCTCACCATAGCTCTCTGTACACTGCCACTACGTTGATGATTATGCTCACCATAGCTCTCTGTACACTGCCCCTACGTTGATGACCAAGCTCACCATAGCTCTCTGTACACAGCCCCTACGTTGATGACCAAGCTCACCATAGCTCCGTGCCTGAAGCATGGAGGAGAGCCTCTATGCTAATGCCAGTGGTGGAGGCTCCACCAAAATCCTTTCACCTGCGGAAAGTAAATCTGATTTCGAAGCGGTTAAATGTCTATAGCGAAGATATATTTCCTAATTTAGGGGGAGCTTTGAAGAAACTCCGTTTTTGAATCATTGACTAAATAATTAATGGTAATAAATCATTTCCATGAATAATCCTGGTTCGCGTCTTCAGAGACCTACAGAACAAGTAACATATTGGGGGAAAGCTTTGCTATTCTCCTTGATGCAACTTGGCTCACATAAACGCATGCTTTTTCAATCAAGTGATCGATCTCGGGTCAATAGTCTGTTCCGTTACTTATTATGGACCTATGCGACGGTCTTCGATGGATGATCCTGAAACTGAACTTATATTGAAGTCCCAAATATCACCGTAGGCAACTTTTAACGACAAAAACTTCTCGTCTGTTATTCTCCCGATGCTATTCACCCTTCGATGAAAACGAATGTTATTCCACGACAGTAAAAATACCGTCGATGTACTATCGGTTACAAAGATTAAGACCTATTTTTTTATTTCGAGTTTTATTTAAACATCATTTACATCAAATTGCATGTAATTGGGTAAGTTTTTATGGATATGTGTTAACAGCTAAACGTCTGGAGGAAATGCAAATGTGTAAATCCATACTTAAAACCTACGCTCTCGGTGCAGGGATGTCCTAAACAAAACGCGAAATTAAAAATAAGGTCTCTATTTTTGTAACCAATAGTACTTGACAATAAAATATGGAAACCGCCGCTGTGCGCCGTATATAGAGCGGCCGACTTCATGGTCAGGCTGAGTCGCAGTCAACTGCGTGCAGCGAAAATGTTAATACACCGTTTCACGATATAACTTCATCGTGAACATGTGTCGAACATAAGGGGCTGTTCAATTCTCCATTTAATATCCATTGCATGTCAGTTAATGTCTCTATGAGTTTATGTCTCTCCATCTCCAGGGGTAGAATGGGGACACGTTCGGTGTGACCCTTCTCCCCCTCACATGCCCCAGGCTCACACGCCGTGCATATCTTGCCCTTTCAGTGCAAAGGGCCGGTATTAACTCCTTCACTAGGCTCGAGTATTGGGCACGCTCTCAAGCCGGTGTCAGCAGTGAGACCCGACAGCATATGCTGATTTTTACCTCTACTATCTAATCTATCTGACCCCTCTAATCTATCTGATCCCTCTAACCTATCATACCCCTCTAATCTATCTGACCCTTCTAACCTATCTGACCCCTCTAACCAATCTGACTCCTCTAACCTATCTGACCCCTCTAACCAATCTGACTCCTCTAACCTATCTGACCCCTCTAATCTATCTGCCCCCTCTAATCTATCTGACCCCTCTAACCTATTTGACCCCTCTAATCTATCTGACCCCTCTAATCCATCTGACCCCTCTAATCTATGTGACCTTTCTAATCTATCTGACCCCTCTAATCATCTGACCCCTCTTTCCCTCTCTATCTAACCTATCTGACCAATCGCCCGGCTCCAAAACGTACCTCATTTGAACGGCCATGTATGGATGAAGCTCATCAGTGCATGTGAAACGCATCCATTACCTTTCAATAACTATTAATTTGATATTTTTTACCTCATACCACAAGATAACATTTCTCAAGTCGAATTTAACTCATATAGAAATTTCTCACAGTATTATATTATGACAAAGCTTCCTAATTATAATATCAAATACATTTTCGATGAGTTCAAATATCGAACCAAAAATATTTTTTTTTCCAATTATAAACAAAATTTCTTCGGCTACTCCACATATTCCACCATTTATCCAAGCATTCGTCGGTGTCCGCCAGTTTTTTTTTAATTCACACATAAATTGATCTCCTTTTTCCATAATCTTTGACCATTCAATCTCACTATTGACCCAAATTTCTATCAACATACGAAGAACTTCTTTTACAATATAATTCTCCGCACCCCCTTCCTGATCACATCCAGTCTGACCTAACGCCCAAATGTCTCAAATATTTAGCTGTTTCTTATAGGCTTCATTTATCAGAAACTAAGTCCCGTTGCACGGCTCTAAGCATCGACCAGGTCAGTCACTGCCTTTAGTACCAAATGCTCTACCTTCCTCGTTTACCCTATAAAGCACCTCGATGCCAGCACGCATTCGTGAACACCTAGGAGCCCCGGCATCTAAACGACTACTTGTTCGGCTCAAATTAGGCTCTTATTCATTCCACCTTAGCCTAATGCAAGTGAATTACGCCATAACCTAAGCCAGGTAGATCAAGATACTTCAAACAAAGAGGCAGTCATAATCCTCGGCTCGATGTGGATCCAGAAAAAGTCATTGAGAATTGTTGTCAAACTCGAACACAAAAACGTGCAACACGAAGCTGAAAATCATGCATGGAAGACTCCATAATGTTTGCCTATGATACCGACAGATCATTAGCTGGATTAAATGCTACAGAAGAAGTGTTTGACATGTTTGGCCAATTTAAAGCATGCTGCAGAGCGCCTGATGATCTAGTTTACTCCTTGTTATGTATCATTGTTCCTTCCATTGTCACTATGAGATTACTTACGTTCGAATTTCAAGATTTGTTGCTACCCTGGCAATCAATTTGGGAGCTCAGATATCTAATTAGTTGGCCCCCAGTTCCTTATTCCATGAAGTTACCACACAGTCTAATGTGGTCACCAACTTACATTAACACGGAGTCTAATGTGGTCTCCAGCCTACATTAACACCGAGTCTAATGTCGTCACCAACCTACATTAACACGGAGTCTAATGTGGTCACCAACCTACATTAACACCGAGTCTAATCTCGTCACCAACCTACATTAACACGGAGTCTAATGTGGTCACCAGCCTACATTAACACCGAGTCTAATGTCGTCACCAACCTACATTAACACCGAGTCTAATGTCGTCACCAACCTACATTAACACGGAGTCTAATGTCGTCACCAGCCTACATTAACACGGAGTCTAATGTCGTCACCATCCTACATTAACACGGAGTCTAATGTCGTCATCAACCTACATAAACACGGAGTCTAATGTCGTCA
>SDVV010026943.1:0-12180 GCA_016164225.1 Gammarus roeselii | reverse complement strand
ATATATACATACATTGGTATTTTTACAATTGTGCATCAAGCGTTATATGTTCCTTATCTTCCTGCAATCAAATATTTCATGTCATGGTCAAAGTGGTCGACGTTTATTTTGTGTTGGAATTCCGGTCGATATTCTGCACGCTCTGTTAAATCCTTGAAATGAAATGTATTGGTGGTCCTCTGTTATTTCTTGATGTTTTCGTTTCGTCGATCTGAACCTGGGTAAATTCTTTTTGAGCATTCACAGTCTCAACCATTTACGTTGGTTCCTCTAACCTTTTTGAAACTTTTTTTTTGCTGTCAGTTATATTGCATTGTTTCTGGACGAACGTGACCTTCCCTTCCATGCTCGGGCAAACGGAAACGAGAATGGGAATGGAACGTGCGTCGCGATTAGGGTAAAGATCAGCAAGTTCGGACAGTGATATAAAAGTAATTCCTTTGTGAACACAAAAAAATGCGTGATGGAACTGTGGACGCCTTGAGTGGGCAGAAACGAACGATGGACCATCCTGAATAATACTTTTGTATTGATGGTTACCTTCTCCTTCCACGTCATTATTCCTAAGGGAAGGTCCTTTCCGGGCATATCTAAGACCCTCAGAATCACTTTCCAGTACGATTGGATGATATTAAGGGTATCACTCCCACCCCTTCAGTGCAATCCACTGGACGCCGGATCAAAATGAAATCGAAAACTCAACGGTATTTCGAAGGCACGGGATATTTCCAAAACCAAAAAATCAGACTCCTACTTCACTACCTATTTTCTCCCAGAACCGTAGATTGGAAGTGACGTTCCAAAAGAGATTTAACCGATGATATCCCACTGTGGACATTAGACAAATCCATACCGAATGTGATATAAACAAGGATTTTTGGGATGGAAGGATTTAAAGTTTATTCAGGTATAATGACATGTTGACAAAAGTACAGAAATTTCAAAATACACAGATGATACGTACCAAGTCATCGTAGGCGTGAGCTGTTCTGGAGACGAGATTTGCTATTCAGATGAATCTAATGTTAACCTATAACTAAGGGAGGGGAGGGAGTTGACCTCTACATCCTGCCAGCCGATGGACATTGCTGAAGGAAAATAAGGCAAGGAAGTATGACGCTAACAATTTATTGTTTCAACTCACATTTAATAAAAAACTAGAGTGTAGAAAATGTCCGACATGAGGTTGTCTAATACATAACTCAAACATTGTTTGGTAAACAATGACACCAATTTTGACATGAACTGCATAGTTCGCATAACGTGTTACACATGCACACGGAAAAAAACATTCCGATGCGTCATGATCGATGGGTATAATAAATGAACGCATTTCTACGTGAACAAGATATTTGGAAATTTGAGCATACATAAGAAACGGGAAAAAAATATTATGAATTTAACTCAAACACGAACATACGAATCGCAAATAGTATACACGGTAAATTGCATGGTGGAAGTGAAAAACAATTCAAGAATTTCTTCACGTACAAGTTCAAACCGGTTGAATTTTAGTTGAAGGTAGCTAAACTTCTACCCGTTTTTATATCTATGGCACTCGAATTCCAAGTTTCAGCCGGTGGGTATTTTAAAAATGGTTGGGACTGTCGAGACGAGTTACGGGGAATTGGAAAATTTGCATTGTTACGAAGATCGTACCGGAGAGTTATTTCTTAGGAAAAAGCAGTGATCAATGTAAAGTAGAAGGTTCAAAGCTTTGTACGCAAAAAGTTAATGATGTGACATATGGGGAGAATATTCCATTTACCAAAGAGACGCAACGTGTGGTCACATCTACTGGCATGTCAGAGTGTTTTGATGATATGCTTTTGACTATGAACGCTAGGTCCTAAGTTTGTATTGTAGGTAGAAACCTACACGTTTCCAACACGTCAGAAAGTGATGCACACAAGTGCTTCAGCATGATTCGTGTAACACTTTCTAATCTTGGAATGGATGACACACGATTTGGATAATTTCCCGGCAACAAATGTGAAGGGATCTTTCCCGTATATTCTCTGATCAACTATTTAACCGATACATTTTGTTTGTGCTACATACGTCACCGGTTGACCTTTCAATTCGACTTGTGTATTATGAACGGGTATTTTCTAACAACACAAAATCAACGTTCTCGACAATGATCAACATCATTTTTAACTCCGGGAAGCGTTGAACGATACAGCCGGAAATAAATGCGGATTTTCTTTTACGAATTGATCAATGTTGCCGACGGGTTCTAAACGCGGCTTTCCCCTCCTTCAGCGGTCGTCATTATATTTTTATCGACCGTGTCAACATCGGCAATTTGGATCGATTTGTACTTTTATCTAAAATTAAGATGACTAATCAAATTTTAGTTATAAGTGACTTTTTTGTTCACTAAGTGATCAAATTACACGGACTCACCATCTCAAAAGATTTAACGATAAATACAATAATGAATATCGAACCTTTTCTTCTGCAATCAAAATGTAGAACTTATTCATGAGCAAATCTTATCGAATCCCTTTTTACTTCGCTAGCACAAAGAAGTCGTTCACTGTCCTAATTAGCCTCGGTCCAATTAGTTTCCAGGAGCACGAATTACCGACACCGAAAGCGATTACTCAATCGTTGTACCATCGCAAGCAAAATTAAAGTATTCTCACGGTTTAATTACCACATTTTTGTTGCGAGACTATGTTATTGTTCAAGTTTATAGATGCAGCTATTCCCTCCTCCAACGTGAGGGAACAGTCTCCTTGCAATGATGTTTGTATCATTATGCCAAAATAGTGTTTACCTGCTCCAGATGGTAAGTATATTTTTTTTAACGGATTTTTACATAATTTTTTTCATATCTTCGTACTATTTCTTCCGCGCTGATGCTCGCTCTGCCTTGCATTCAGGTGTGCTCAAGCAGACACCAAATGGCGCTGATAATCAGAAAGCAAGCGATACAGGTTGCCTTAAACATCTTAAAAGTGGACGTTGGCTCGTAAACAGTTCGTTTGGTGGCACTGAAAAATCAGCTGGCATGCGCGGCTACTTGGCCGAACTATCTGGTTTGTGGCAGCTGGCACCTGAACATTACGCTTGATGGCCCCAAAGACTGGGGCAGCCCATTTGGAGAATGCCTGACATTACATGGTCACCGATGACTGGGGCTAACCATCTGGAGAGTGCTTGCTTGCTCGTAAACAGTCCTTCAGATGGCTCCCGAAAACTTAGGCCTCATCTGGTAGCCTTGCCAACGTTTACATGATCACCTGCATGGAGCTTTGTTGTGGCATAATTAGCCGCGAGGGACAAGAATAAATTAGGAGGGGAATTGCTTCGATCTAAGAGGACGGTGGCATAACAAATAATTTGGAATGAGTTGCGGGAAAAAATGTTCTTTTTGAGACATCAACATTTGACACTATAATAAATGTGGTTAGTTCTGAAGTATTCCATTTCCAAAAACTACCTAATATCAATAAAACAATAGGTTACGTTCTACTGCTTACCATTGGCACCCACACTAAGTCAGATAATGGAAGTTTCCTGTTCAGCACGGCCCTAGTCCTAGGCCAGCTGGCTTGAACCATTCAACTTTAATGTTGCCTACCAACTCGCGCAAGCAATGAAAGGGATTCCACCCTGCATGGGTTTCAATGAAACCGGGCCAGTTGCGGCCTGACAGCCTTGGGACGGTGACCAAGTAATACAGTAATAAGAGTGAGTCGACTACACACATTCAGAGTGTTAGAGGCAAGCTAAGTGTTGGTTCACACTGGAAAAGGCCGGATATCCATAGAAGTCAAAAAACTGCTTTGAAAAATATTGTGATAAACATAAAGAGGCAGAAAAGGTAGATTCTGTAGATAAAAGTCAGAATACAAAAAATCTCATTTAAAAGTAGATTGAATTTTAGTATCAAAAGAGTATAATACGACGACAAACAAAGTTAATGACATCAGTAACGGTAATATAATATCGGCAATAATAATATATAGGAGCTATCAGAATGGTGTAGTTACCAGAACCATTCAGTGTCACAGGGCGGCATATGTTCGAGAGTGTATTTTAGGATTCAGCATTTGAACAATGAATAACTATCCTCTTACATTTAACATTATTTGGTATTGTATCTATGATACTGGATTTTTTTAACATGTATTCATTGTTGTGTGAGCCAGCAAATATTGTTCCTGTCGAGAAGTGGTTTATGCATAGGCTGAAACCTGGTCAACTAAATTCCAAGTTCTGGAGTGTCACTAACCCACAACAATATGGAGATAATGTGATGAAAGCGCTCATGGCCTAACCAAAAAGTAATCATGTGAGCGGCCACGAGCTTCCAGTGTAGATCAGGACTTTGTGCCATCAATTTGGGAGATCATTTCGATGCCGAGTTGTAGTGCCGAGCAGTTATTAAATTGTTCAAGGATTATCTTCAAAACACGACCACGTGGCTTAGTTCTAGGTTTTCAAACGCGTTCGCAATGCGTATCATGAATTCCGTAAAGTGTTTCACCTGCCAGACTGAATCGAATTTCATACTTTCAATCGCAGTAGCCTCTCAAAGCTGCTTCGAGATCATGATAAGCTATTCACTGCCCATCATCTGCCGTCGCATGTGTCCGTCTTTGCCCACCCGATGTGATGTTCTTGTTAGGATTCTCTGGATCAGAAGCAGTAACTCCTTCTGTAACGTTCTAAGAACTCGCCTGAATCCGCCTTTGACCACCCGATATGATACTCCTGTTACTGCTCTCTCCATAAGAGGCAGTAACTCCTTCTGTAGTGTCCTAAATACTCGCATGGAGCCGCTTTTCACCACCCGATGTGATGCCCCTGTTACAGCTCTCTGTTTAAGAGGCAGTAACTCCTTCTGTAACGTCCGAAGAACTCGCAAAAATATCCTCCCGCCCAGTTTAACCGAAGTTCGTTATAATTGTCTATCACACACTGGGTTCCGAAATACTACGTACATTTTAGAAATAATTTTAATTTCTCGTAGCATGAAGTAACTCAAAAACGCTTGTCTTTCAAACGCTAGTTGAGTAGCGTCTAAAAAGTGTTATTTCAGCAGAGATTTCATCACACGAGCTCATATACAGAAAAAAGTCTGATTATTAGAGAGCGTGGCCAATCGTTCAGCTTCCCCCCTCGTAATATCTGATGGACACAGTTTGATTACTGTACTAGTTTACAAGAGTTTACAAGTGTTCACATGTGTTGGACAACAACAACAGACTTCTTGGCCCAATATAGGTTGCTTTTTGATAGCGAGAGGATTAGTTCTGAAGAGCTTCAGGTGCCAAATCTATTTTTATATCATCAAGAGAGGGAACGGTTCAGCTATTTATCGGCGATTTATGTAGAAATTGCCGAGCCGCAACTTAAATGCTTCGATTGTATTGCTGTTTACAACCTCCGCTGGAAGTTTGTTCCATTCTTCGACAACTCTATACGTGTAAAAATTGTGCGTGATTCCGAGAGAGGAACGTTTCCCAATGATTTTGAATCCATTGTTCCTAGTCACTCCGTTTGCATCTAGAGTAAAAATGCTCGCTCGGTCGACGTTTTCCTTACGCATCATAATCTTCCACACTTCGATCATGTCGCCTCCTACTCCTAGTTATTTCTCTTGCGAATAAAGATTAAGTACACGTAGCCTGTCTTCGTACGATTTAATCCGCAGCGAAATGATGCGTTTGGTAGGTCTACGTTGAACGTTCTCTAATTTAATAACTTCTTCTCTAGGATGTCACGTCGTTCATGCTGCTGGTGCGATGATACAAGTACCGCTGCTGGGACCAATACCAATGCGATAAGTGTTGCTAGAGCAGTTTTTGATATGATGCTTGTGATACAGAAGCATACTTCGAGTTAGTTGCCAGTACAAACAATAACCCTATTCGTTTGCTGTCAAGCGAAGAGTTGATGCTAAAATTAAAAAAAAAACATTTTATTCGTGTTTAAATTTTTAGCAAATGTGATGATATATGAAATATATTTTAATTTTACTAGAGCTTTGTTGAGAATGTGTCAGGCTATTTGTAGGTTACTCTACCAATAGATGTTATTACTTCATCCGGCGACAGTACTGCCAGCTTATTTTGTGACTAAATACAGGTGTATGGTACTGTTAGTCCATTATTCATTACTAAGTCCAGGTGCATGGTACTGTTAGTCCATTCTTTATGACTAAGTCCAGGTGCATGGTACTGTTAGTCCATTCTTTATGACCAAGTCCATGTGCATGGTATTGCTGGTCCATTCTTTATGACTAAGTCCAGGTGCATGGTACTATTAGTCCATTCTTTATAACCAAGTCTATGTGCATGGTATTGTTAGTCCATTCTTTATGACTAAGTCCATTGGCATGGTACTGTTAGTCCTTTCTTTATGACTAAGTCCAGGTGCATGATCCTGTTAGTCCATTCTTTATGACTAAGTCCAGGTGCATGGTACTGTTAGTCCATTCTTTATGACTAAGTCCAGGTGCATGGTACTGTTAGTCCATTCTGTATGACTAAGTCCAGGTGCATGGTACTGTTAGTCCATTCTTTATGACTAAGTCCAGGTGCATGGTACTGTTAGTCCATTCTTTATGACTAAGTCCAGGTGCATGGTACTGTTAGTCCATTCTTTATGACTGAGTCCAGGTGCATGGTACTGTTAGTCTATTCTTCATGACTAAGTCCAGGTGCATGATTTCTACGACTTCCCCAAGTATTCGTAATAGCGAGTATGTCTAATGGCTTCATCCATTCTGCAATAACGAACAGTTAGCCTCGTCCACGGTTTCATCCAGTCACTAGGCCTCGTCCACGGTTTCATCCAGTCACTAGGCATTGTGGGAGCACTTGTATTGTGCACTTTTGACCTAATCTGCTCACTCATCGTTCAACCATCAATACTCCACAACAACAGTTTCTTGGTCTTGGAGCAATTTGGATCTTTAACGTGGAATTCCTGATGGTCCCAACTTTGTGTTCATTTTGTCAATATGGTTGGGTGACATGGAAACCCCATGACAACGTTCACGGGCTGAGAATATACTCGGGCTTCGAGTTTCACCGTTGAAACACAACGGGAGCCTCTTCAGAGCTATCAGTTTCAGGATTCCTATGGCGAACAGAAAGGGCTTCAAGAGCCCATAGAGTACTTCAAAGGGAGGCGAGAGGCTTCCATACCTGCTAAAGAGAAGGTGCGGTCTCAGCTCAGATCGCAGGAACCCGAGAGGTCAGCGCTATATGAAGGGCTGATTTCCTATTTAGAATCAGCTAATAAGAATACTAACCCAACAGCGTTGTTGATAGTATTTATAGGGCAGAACAATATGGGGTAATAGTATATGTGATATTAGCAACCTAAGCATTGATGCGCATATGAATGTTCCTAAGAGTCCAACGGTTTCGGGATAGGAGAATTAAGCAAGGAATCCATGAGATATTTTTTATAAATCACACATTTTTTCCACAATTTTGAGTTTGCATGATGATTCAACAATGGAATATGATCCTGAGAAACTAACGAGTTTCAAGAATTTGATAAAATTTGCGATGTTTTCTCTTCAAGAGTAAGAAGGGGAGAATAGGAGTAGGAGACAAGGAGTAGGGTGTAGGGAGCAGGGTATAGGGAGTAGTAAGGGAATAGTTCGCTGACGAATAACCATGAAATTAAATCTTTCTCATCCTCCATTATACGTTTTTTTAGAGCTTTATCAATTAAAGGAATGTTTGAATTACCAAAGAGGTCATCATCGGTAAAACCTATAATACATCAGGTTGTTCCGATGATGACATCACTGATATATTATGAATATGTCCCCCAGCAACATTATTGGGATATTCTTTTTCTAATAAAATGTCCTAAAGTTTCGCATCCGGATTTCGTAGTGCAACAAGACTTAATACTCTTATACACCTTTTGTGTAATCTTTGTAACCCGACAGCTGTTTTATTGAGATCTTTGTCACTGCAAATAATCTCACTACATCAAACAGTCTGGATCACATATAACACCTTCCATTGAAGCAATATAATCTGAACGGTGGTTGGATATTTATTTCTTGCGCGGGATGTGTATGAAATCGATCCGGTCTATTGCTCATCCGCAAGCTGTGTTTAAATTGAACTCGGACGTTTGCCACTATCAAAAAGTCGTCACTGATTATGAGGGGACGATTTGGGACGAGCGGTGTTCGAATGGGTCGCGTCACTGATTTTTTGTTAGAGCTCTCATTACAAGTATCTTACACTTTCATTGAATTTAAGGCAACACGCTACATTAATTTTAACCATTATTAGCACCCTTGCATGTTTTTGTGTAAACCTTCACCACCTGTGTTGTATTGGCATGACGCAATCTGCGTTTCACCGACGGATTCTCTATAATAGAATTGCCGACCAAGTTTCATCTATCTTTGATCGCATTGGACGGCGTTCGCAATGCGGCCTCGGCGGTGAGCGATTCGGACTTGTATTCTGAACTTTGAAATATGTGAATGAAGTTGCGTGTTTCACAATCCAAAATATAGTTTTCTATTTTTAAAATCCCCCGATTAAAGTTCGTCAACTAGACATGAACATTTGATTTAAATAAATCATGTTTTCAGTCTCGGAACTACATGTTAAATTTTAATGGAAGGAAACGGTAACGAAATTGAGCAGTTGATGGATTCTTCAGATCTTATCAGTTTTAGTTACCCTTCCAAGCAAACGGCATCCGCTACAGTGGAATAGGGCAGAACACCTGTATATTATTATTATTAATATTATTAATATTAATTTTTCTCATAACACTCTAAGTAATTTGTCATCTTCTCAGCCGATGATCCCGTTAGAGAATCCAAATGCATTCCAAAATGGGAAACTAGTTTCATAAACATCCCGATCGAGTATGAAACACTACGACGGATTAGAGATAAGCGTCAAAAAATTACTCCTGTGACTGGAAACCCTTAAGAAATGTTGAACGAAAACAACGATATACGGAAAAAATACAGAACTAAAGAGTATTTTCCCTCCCTGCTTATGCTGGTATTTTATTAGGAGGAATTTGTTCATGGTAGTTACATCAAAGATCTTAGCCTCCCGCTACAAATCACTGTTATACAACTAATATGCAGATTACTGACAAGGCTGGCGTTAATTAGTTGAAGGAAAACGTTTAATTCGTTGAAGCATTCTTCCCTCAAAAACCCACCCGGTTTATTTGTTTTTCCGTCTTCGTAAAACTGAATTGATCGCGGGCAGTAGCTTCAGTCGGTTCGTTGGTGGTCAATCTTTGATGGTCGAACATTTATTACTTTTCAACGAATACCTCAATTTCAATGAACTTTTATAACAATATTGTGCTAGATGTAAATTGCTACGTGAATTCTGCTAAACGAAATTTTAACACCTGAACTATAAAAGCTTGAAATGATCGTTTATGATTACCATATTTTTCTGGTCGCTAGTATGATATCTTCAGTTGCGGCAAACCACAGTTAACCTTTATATTCTTGTTGCTCAAGTGCTGGTAGACACCGATTTTCGGTTCATTTTCCTAAGCTTCTGGAAACAATTCGCAAAAGCTTCAGGAAATAGCATGATAATCAGGTAATAACTGTGAAATATGCAAACTTCGAAACTTCACCATTTATATTAAAAGATTTGAAACCAAAAAATAACATGGAGTTCATGTTCTATATGTTTCAATTCACAACTTTTGGATTACATTAATGAATAAACATTTACAAAAATGACCTGAAACATTTAAGAAAAATCTCTTAAAAACCAACTCAACTCTGTCGAAATGAAACCAATGAATAAAAGTACCCAGAAGAAGGCGTAACAGTAACCCCACCATATAATCTGCATAAATCAATAAATGGTAGTTGTTACAATCAAATTAAGAAGGTTTTTTACCGTTTTGGGACTTGCAACGATGAAAGTATTAATTGAATTGATGTTAAAGATTGGCACTAATTAAACGCCATTAACTTATTTGGTTTCATTCGGCTTTTATTTCATAAAAAAACAGTCTATGTAATTTATTTACGCGTGTCGTATGTTGTTTTTTATATGTTAAGAAAAACTAATGCAAATTTTTAAATTGAAATATCATGCTCCATGATTATTATTTGTAAACTAGCTCCGACGAGCAGATGTTTAACTACGACAACTGTCAAATTAAACATAGACTAATGCTGATCTTAGGTTGTTCCAGAAATTCTCTTTTATTGTTAGCTTTTAAATAATTCCCAGATATGATCAGTTTCTCTCAAGGAAAAACTTGGGTAAAGCTAGAAATGTTTTCGCCTGCCCAATCCTGATTTTTATGTCTGGTGGACAATTTCTTAAGTCGTCGACGGTTGAATTATTTTTCTGAGCAAAAGAAATCCACATAGGTGACTGCCGATTGAGATTGACTCGCAAACGAGTGTTACTCTCGTGGGAAAATAAGAATGTGTTGAATTGTATATACATATTTTTTAGCTCAAGTTACCAAGAACAGTCTGAGCTTTAAATTCAATGCATGAGATTGAGACTGATGAAGAAATATTTGTGCGTTCCTTTTGTTGTGTTTTTTTTACTATAATTTTTAGGCATGAAAAAATAATTTTCTGTGTTGAATAATGTGTTCTGTTTCTAAACTTTACTCACATGGTAGCGCGTTGAGCATGAAGTTCGTATGATCAACGTTGTACCATGCTCTGAATGTGTACTGTCGTTCTTCATAACCTTTTTTTTTTCTGCCAATCCTCTCCATATCCTCTGTTTTCCATCATGTGATATACATCTTATCATCTGCTATACTCGCCATGCGCCTCAAGACTGAGTGAGAGATAAAATGGTTCTAGAATGTATCAGTTTTTCCCCTCCGGCAGAAGCGAGATGAGTTGACACAAAACATCGCCTCCAGCGTCCATGAAAGCGATGCCGGCAACTTTGAAATTTGTGAAGATCCTCCAACTTTGGCAGTCACTCGCCTGAGCTTCGAAAAGTAAGCAGTATAGTTGCAGGCTAGGTGTGACTTGTCGATCGCTACCTGAGACGCATACCTTCGAATTGCTGTCATGAGACATGGACGAGCAAGTTTAAGGGTACTGAAGATTTTAAACTAATGTCACGACTGGTAATAATTCCGAAAATTCAGCTGGATAGTTGCTGCCTCCGTGCTTCATCTTGATATTTTCTAGCGAACCCTGTCGCATTGGAATGTTATCGTTCGGTTTGTGGGCAAGTTGACGGTTACACGTGATTGTTAAGGTCCGAAAACGTCTCGTTAATATCTAGAGTGTATTTCAAGGTTATATCGAAGAATGAATAAATTTGGTAAGTTAAATAGGTGTCTTTGGTTTTGTAGACACCTGTCCCTCTTCGATCTGCTTGCCAGAAAAATAGTCACCCATTTGGACAAGGAAGGGAAGTAACAGATCATAGGAGTGTCATCTGGTCCTAATAAGAGCGGACCCTCAATAAATACGCAGATGAACGCCACGGAATATATTTGAGACTGACACTTTTTTTTCTAATTTTGAATTCAACTTTTCGTTCTTTTTGATGCAAGCTCATCAATCGACGAATGAATCTAATTGAAAGTGTAATGAAATTAAAATAATATTCACAAGAGATGAAATATCCAATATAACCCACGGAGAGAAGATCTTGTCTGAGCATGCTACAGTGGGAGTAAAACACTCTTGTATCATTTGCAACAAGAATGCAAGGATGGTTAATGAATGAAACCGTTACTATTTCAACACGCAAAGTCTTAACTCTTTGTTCAACTCCCGTAGAATATATGTATAAAATTATTTATTTTCAATCTTTTTTGATACAATCACATTTTCATTACAACAAAGAGGTAGACTTTAATTTCCCAAACCGGGCAACGTGGTGGAGTGAAAAAGATTCGGAATCATATAAAATTCCTGATTTTTATTCAAGCGGGAAAGGGAAGGACATTCATTTATTGGACGATGCCACTTTCCGAAGCCAAGAGTTTATGTGAAGCAATTTATTTATTTCGGAACGAATTTGACTAAATTTTGAAGAGGTTCAAAAAAATATGAGGCTACGATAGCTGTATCAGGAGGATCCGCCTAGAGTCATCAAAATGTCGAAAGAAGGTAGCATAAGTACAGTTTGTGTCTCCTGCAGATTTTTTATTTCTTTTTGCTTATGCTCTCTAAATGCAATATGCAATACAATA
>SDVV010026942.1:0-12180 GCA_016164225.1 Gammarus roeselii | reverse complement strand
ATATATTTACATAGAAAAGACTAAGGCCCCCTGCTTGAGTGCTGGCAAAGGCTACTGTCAGAAAAAGTGAATTCCATGTATAAAAAATACGGATTGAATTGCCGAGATAACATTTTACAATACACCACAACTTACAACATATCATCAAATCTAACGGACAAACGTCTATTTTGAGGTAAAAATCACGACTACATTGCGTTGGGACACCACTAACAAGTGGGGTTGGAAAATTATGAATCATGTGATGGGGAAATCACGAATACATGGGGTTGAGAAATCACGAGTACGTGGGAATAGGAATTGGAAATAAGCTAACATATTGTTATGAGGAGTCTGAAAAGTTATACGATAACAGAGGAATAAATGGACTACACAAGATATCAACATAAATCTAGTAAAATGGCTTTTGTAAAAAATATGTCAATCACAGCCCTTCCGACGACTGTTGCTGCTGCTAACAGCATCAACAGCGAGTGTTTCTTACACGCCTCAACAGCTGCTACAGAGAGCGTCTCTTACACACCTCAACATCTGCTATAGAGTCTCATTCACGCCTCAACAGCTGCTAACAGCTGCTACAGAAAGCGCCTCTTACATGTCTCACAGCTGCTAACCCCAGCCACAGCGAGCGTCTCTTATGCCTCAACAGCTGCTAACCAGTGGACAAGAGCTTGAGATTGTTTTAGGGCAATCTCGTTCTCCTTAAATTGTAATCTTCCGTCTTATGTTGACCCTGGATCCGACACAACGTTTACAGACTCACGTAACGAGATGTTCAAAAAAGTGTTGCTGAAACGAAATGCGTGATTGAAAACAGAATAGACAATTTGATGCCCACAGTTTAGAATCGTATTGTATTGGTATTTCCTCATGGCATAGCTGTTCAGAAAATTAGTAAGATATGTAAATGGTAAAAATGGGAGCCATTTATGGTGATGATTCCAGGTGCTGCAGCCCCGCTGCCGTACAATACGTTCAAATATCCTCAAGTTTAACTAAAATTACATGATGGCTTGGAAGATAGGTTCAATTTAATGCCTTCTATACCAGGGGACCAGCTAATGATGAGGTCATACTTCCTCTTAGGGTGCCACGAAAAAGTTTTTTTTTTTGTGATATTCGTCAGCGCAGTGGCGGTACAAGGATGATATACAGGACCTGATACTAGGAGGTCGGAATTCAAAGACGAGGCTACGTAATGATTACTTCAATCCCTTTGAAATCAATATGAACGCAGTACAGGTTTACTCCTAAATTAAGGTATTGACAATACATCCCATTCGTTCCCTATTTCAAGTTGGATGTTACTATTGCTAGTATAAAATAAGAAGGCGCATGTTCATCAACTTTCCAGCGCAAGTTTCTTATACCTTTTTCTCGCATCCTACGGTTTGTTATTCTACTCATTGTTTATTTGGTACTACCTGGCAGTGTGTGCTACCTGACGATGCGTGCAAAGCTTTCAGAAAAGACATAGCTCGTTATTTCATGTAATAGGTATGATAGTGTAGAAGAGAACTTTTTGACCAATAAAAAACTATTGTATGAGCTATATTGATTTTATTTTCCGAATGATGTTTTTTTTCATAGAGACGCAAAACCAAACCATGATGCATAGAGATCCGGTCATGAGCGCGGAACACACTCTTTTGGTCGGGAGAAAGATCAGAGATAAATGTCCGCAGAAGGGCCCGACAGCTTTCAGGGGCATACCCCTGCATCATAGTTGGCTGGCCCTCCCCCACCCATGTCCATCCCTTTTCTCAACAACGAGCCATACAAGGGCGGGAACGCGCATCAGGGCCGCGTCAAAACTCATCCATTCACAATCATTCTACACTCCCGCCTTTCCATTGCACGCTCACACTGATGATGTCTTTCGTTCCTAAAGCTGCTCGCTATCAATACACATAAGCATCGGTCTTTAAGCCTAGACCCACTCACCTCCGTCTTTATAACCCTTTTTCACCAGTCTCCCATCATCCATCTTTGCCATGTGTCCGACCCACCTCAGAACACGTGAACCTACTCCGCCCTTCAACTTCCTCACCAGTCAGTGCCTCCCAGCATCCCCATACCGACAGTTCCCAATCAGTGCCTGATCATTTTCTTAACAACAGCTTCCAGCCAGCGCCTCCAATAGCTCCCAATCAACCCAATACCAACTGCTTCCATCCAGCACCTCTTAAATCTTCCTCATACCGACAGCCTCCAATCAGTGCCTGATCATTCTCTTAACAACAGCTTCCAGCCAGCGCCTCCCATAGCTCCCAATCAACCCAATACCAACTGCTTCCATCCAGCACCTCTTAAATCTTCCTCATACCGACAGCCTCCAATCAGTGCCTGATCATTCTCTTAACAACAGCTTCCAGCCAGCGCCTCCCATAGCTCCCAATCAACCCAATACCAACTGCTTCCATCCAGCACCTCTTAAATCTTCCTCATACCGACAGCCTCCAATCAGTGCCTGATCATTCTCTTAACAACAGCTTCCAGCCAGCGCCTCCCATAGCTCCCAATCAACCCAATACCAACTGCTTCCATCCAGCACCTCTCAAATCCTCCTCATACCAACAGCTCCTAATCAGTACAGCAAATGAGCCAATGTTGGTCCATAGGCTCACATTTGTGTTCAAAGTTGCATTGGCTCAATATTACCCTAAATGTGTATTCCGAATCTAGTATCTTCTCGAATATATAACCAATATTTAACAAACGTGCTAGGGCCATGTTTTGTTACAATAATTAACAAACATTGGCCGAACAGTGAAATTTAATAAGTAACAAGTTATCAAATATGGCTTCGTAATGGCGTTTCATGAATATTTTATCTATGAAATCAGACTGGGCAAGTCGAATTACCTGATTTGTGAGCTTTTGAACGGAAAAAAATATTGAAATATTAGTTCGGCGTGATGGTGATTTTATGGGATGTTTACGGATCATAAAAATTCGAACTATCTTTTTTGTACATTGGATTCCATGGAAACCAATTATGACGGGGGTGTGCAAGCAACTATTAGAGGGTATAAAAATTGGACACCAATATTTCATCGAAAAAAAAAGTTACGCGAATCTGATTTTAGATTTGGAAACAGTGTGCTGGTTCGTCTATGGGCCTCAATAGCTTAACAACAAGAAGGGCTAAGTTAAAATCACGTCACAGATTTTGATTTGTTGCGGTCTGAAGGTAATTAGAACAGCCTTGAATTGTAGTAGACGTTCGTTCAATATTTTCCGTAACAGAGTTATTCCCAGTAATTCATATCTGAGACTAACTATATTACCACAGTAATTGAGTTCTGCATAGCCCGCGAATCGGCATCGTATGTTCATGTTTTGACTGATCCGTTCAGCTGCGGTTACAGAATTGTTCGTTCATAGTTTTTGTGTCGTCGTTTTGGACGTGTACTTAACAACGTCGCGGTGAACGTAAGACCGTTCACAGTGAACCAAAAAAAAATGTATGGTGAAACGCCTCAGGTGATTCCACCAATAAATCTATACCGAAATATTGAAGTAAACACATTTCGTACAATTATACGTACAGTTATTGTGAAAGTAACGAAAACAAAATGAACAACTTGTGCTCTGTGAAACAGGAGAATTCTTAATAGTCGCCCTGTTACGTGAACCGTAAGATGATCTTTAGAACACTTCTCGTAACGAGAAGTTTGTTTAAAGGTGAACTTTCGTGGATTGTTTTTGTTCACGTACATACATGAGCTTAATTAGTGTAAGTTACGAGGTTATTGGCAGATTTCTGTTTCATTTAGTCGCATATACAGTGATTATTATATGACAATGGTAAGTATATAAAGATGTGGCGGCATACGGCATAGATTGGATGCAAAAAACTCCGTCTGACACATATAACTTTTAATTTCAAATAACGAAGAATTTATCATATTAGGAAGAGTTCGATGCTCTGGCTTGAATATAAAATTCAACTAATTGTCAATGCACCAGTAGGCCCATCCCATGTGCCACAATTTTGTTGGCAGGGAGTGTCAAATGACAAGAAGCCACGCATTTGCTTTGAGTCGGTTCATACTAAATGCTAAGTGTTGCCAGATGGGAGATCCGCTTAGTCCTACAATAGTACGGCATAATCCCTACTATAGGCTCACGTGCTGCATATATGTTTTTTGAAATATGTACAATCCAAAAGGCAAGTGAAATTATAGCCAGTAGACCGTGATTCATTACGTACACTGAAAAATTAGACGATGGTGGAAGCAGGGTACACTTACACTACAGGGTAAACCGGATAAATTACCACCTGCTGCTAATTATGCTGCTCATGTTATTACAAGAATTTGTACCTATGGCAGCCTCCGCGTGATCGCTTGTTTGGTGTCACTGGTGCCAAAACGGCCATTCGTTGTTTCGTCATTTATGTGACCCAAACTCTTTGAGCGATTAGTTTCATTATGCCATGCTGTGCAGTGCACGGTTGTAAGAACCGAGGTTGTCTCTCAAAAGATAAAGTTTAGTTTTCTAAGTTTCCTAAATCTGACGCTATGAGGAAACGGTGGCTGCTGGCTACAGGCCGTCAGGATGCCTTTAATTTGAACAACGCGCAAACGTGTTGTTCGACTCATTTTTGATGAGAGTTTCTTTGAAAACACATATAAAACGCCTTGCTTCCAGATTTATACAACGATAAAAGAATATTGTGTCCTATTTCGTAAAAAAAATACCTATGATCTCCGTAGATTTACAATTATCTCTACCATCCGATGTGAAAAAAAAGTAAAACAACAAAGTATTTACCCAAGAAACACACACGAAACGTAAACAAGGTTTTAGCTTGTCATTTCAGCCATCTGAGAAAATCCGTTTTCTTACCTTTATAAGCTGCTTTGTTCTAATCAAATGGTTAGTGTTTGTTAAAAAAAATTGTGACTTATATAAAATATTAGAAATCTCTTCTCCATGATGATGGCTTTTTTATATATATTAAATGAAAATAAACTACTTGAATACCCAAACATTTCTAGCCTAAAATAACTAGCCTGGATATGCCAATATTCGCTGTGTTGCTCCAGTGACGTCACGGGCTGGCTGGGCGAGGCCATGACGTCGGACCGCGGGATTCTGACGTCACGTATCAAATTATCCGTTTTACCCTGTAGTGTTAGTGCACCCTGTAGTAATAGTGTACCCTGGGTGGAAGGTCATGAAAATTTACTTCAATCTTGTTTCCCTGCCCTCCTTTTAATCCAAACAATATTCAGACATGAGGACGGTGAGCTATTGATCTTCTTTTCGCTATATACGCACGTTCTGTTTACCTTCGTACCACTCATTATGTCAAGTCCAACCACATACTGTATTTGGGGTCCCTCAAAGTTCGACACTCGGTCCATTGCTGTTCCTTGTTTTTGTGAATGAAATTGACTCAAATTACCGTCCGATCTGAATAAGCTGAAAGACGGCGCTGAGACAGCCGAAAGCAATATGAAATCTTGGTATGATAGTAATGGGCCCAAGATCAACACTGGAAAACCAAATGCGTCTTATTCGGCTCAAACTCAAAAAGAAAAGCATTTCTGATAAATTTAGGACGAAATTATGAGTTAAAGTTAAGCGGAAGACTTTCAAAATAACTTGATTTCAAATCAGGGTTACCGATTGTTCACGCGTGGGTTCTCTCTCACATCAACTACTGTCTTTCAATTTGGGGTAAATGCAGATGAACTCCGAGGGAGAAAGTGCAATGTTGCGTAAACTTTGCTGCCATAATAACATGCGATGGTAACCGCAGAAAACGAAACCACGTAAGTCCTCTCCTCGAAAAATAGAAGTGGCCTAATGCCGACAACAGACTAGCATATTTTCTCGAGGTGAAAAGTGCAATCGACTTACAAGAAATAATAAACTTTACACGTTGATAAAAAGAACTAAACTGCATGTAGAGTCTTTTCGTTCGCTACATCCTTTCTGCACGGTACACTACATCTCTCATTAACTGTGAAGCAAGTTCTTGTGACCACCAACAATATGTTGTTTTTGATGTTAATAATATTGCAGATTTGGGGTGACCAATGAACCATTGTTCGCTTCGGTTATATTACCTGACAAGAATTTACGATAACTGATTTATTGTTGTTATGTCTCATGTTTCTTTGTATAACGTTACAGACTCCTCAATGAGCAAAGTTACAAGTCCCGTCGGTAGCAGGCTTCCTTAGCTGTTATGTTCGGCGAATATAGTACCCATAATAAAGCATTGTTCCAGTGTTCCCCCAATGAAGCGAAACTATAATTGGACGATGAACGTGGTTACAATCATCCGCCAAGATTGGTCCAACATGTTGAACTCTTTGCAAAAAACATCTATCGGCCAAATATTTGCTGAACATGAAAATTATGTTCGAAAAAATATCAGCTAACATCTCAATGTACCGTTGCTATTAAGGTACCCATACCAACAGCTTTCAATCAACGTCTTCTCATCGTCACCATATTAAAATAGCTACCAATTAGTGTTTTCGAATCGTCGTTGTAATGAAACAGCTCCCAATAAGTACCTTCTCATTGTTGACACATTAAAACAACCCTCAATTAGTGCCTTCTCATCGTTGCCAAATTAAAATAGCTCCCAATTAGTGAGTCCTCATCGTCGCCACATTAAAACTGCTCCCAATCAGTGCTTTCTCATCGTCGCTACATTGAAATAGCTCCCAATTAGAACCTTCTCATCGTCGACATATTAAAATAGCTCCCAATTAGTGCCTTCTAACTTTCCCAAAGTCTTCAGCCACAAGTCAGCGCCTCCTCACCATTTAAAAAAAAATCAGCTTTAAATCAGCGCCTCCTTTTCATCCCTATAAGAACAGCTTCATTCATCCCTGGCTTAACAGGAACCAGTCAGCGCCTCCTCATCATCCCTGTATCAACAGGCACCAGTAAGCGCCTCCTCATCATCCCTGGATTAACAGGTACCAGTGAGCGCCTCCTCATCATCCCTGTAGTAACAGGTACCAGTAAGCACATCCTCTTCATTCCTGTAATAACAGGTTCAAGTCGGCGCCTCCTCCTCATCCCTGTATTAACAGGTACCACTCAGCGCTTCCTCATCATCCCTGTATTAACAGGTACCAGTCAGCGCCTCCTCATCGTCCCTGTATTAACAGGTACCAGTCAGTACCTCCTCTTCACCCCTGTATTAACAGTACCAGTCAGCGCCTCCTCATCATCCCTGGATCAACAGATACCCGTCAGCGCCTCGTCATCATCCCTGTATTGACAGGCACCAATCACCACCTCCTCATCATTCCTGTATTGACAGGCACCACTCAGCGCCTCCTCGTCATCCTTGCATTAACAGGCCCCAATCAACACCTCCTCATCATTCCTGCATTAACAGGTACCAGTCAGTGCCTCCTCCTCATCCCCAACATAATAGCCCCGCTAGTTGCATTGAAACTCGCCCTATTTAACCCATCAACCTCCCTCTCATCCAATCCGTTGCCTCATAAGCTAATTCAAATAGTCATTTGCCGACACCTCATACGGAAAAATCACTCAACAGCAACATCAATTCACACGATAAGGTCAGTGACCCTTTCGCTGTAGCCATTAGGTCATGGACGCCCTCAGTCAGGCTCGCGTGTTTGCTGAACAGTTCGCGAGCAGCCTTTCGACTTCTCCTTAGATTGGGTCTTGGCAATCAAGCACGGAGATAGCTAATATAAATCGCTGAAACTACAGGGCAAATCAAATCAATTTTTTTTAATAATATGTAACAACAGCTAAATCAATTTACACAGACGGCCACTGCTTGATACAGGCCGTCAGTCGGTTTTGGAGGTACCAATTGGGTATGGTCTGCACCAAGACATTAACTGGTTTTCAACCGACGTATAGAAAACGGTCCACAGAGCAGGGACTGCTATTTTGGTTTTATCGAACGTGACTGTTATAAGAGCATTTCTTTGATATGTATGGAACAGAACAGAAACTTCATTCAACCACTGGTAGAATACGTCCATACAACACTGAACAGTGCTGTAGCACTTCAGATTGACATTATTGACAAATAGAGCTCCTCCATTTCCACAGTAATGTCTATCATTGCGCACTTGAATAACAATCAGTCGGGTGTCAAGAATTTCAGTCACCTAAATGACTGTAATTATAGTGCACGTATACCTATGCAGAAAGTCTATATCTTCCAGTACGAACAAAACATATAAAGATCGAAACTTCTACTCCAATAAATTCAACTCCCTCTACGAAACATTCGACACCTACATCTACAGAACGATCTCGCATGACAGTTCCTTCAACAGTCAGGACTTCATCATCAGCATCTCTGCGGTCACCGACAACAGCAACTCAATTGAAACAAAGTGAACGTGGACAGGTGACCATAGGCGGACTCAGGCATACATGTATATAAAAATATATATAAATATTAATATATTACGTATGTATACGACTCTAAGCTCTTCTTATGGCCGTCTATTTCATTTTGTTTACAGCACACGTGGACCGCCAGTGGATCCTCAATATTTTCCCCATCACCAATAGGGATTAAAGTGGAAAGGGACGTGTTCACATACGTTAATCTGCTTTTCAGTAACAAAAGTAATTTGGACAATAATTAACACCAACTGCATTGCTTGAATTGAGGGTATGAAGTTCCTTGGTTCAGTGGCACTGTAGCTTATCTTGCTGCTGGGGATCGATCCTATAATATCAATTATAGCTATACAGTGTGGAATTATGATCCTCTAAAGTCATTGTGTATTGTGAAAAAATATCATTAAAAATCACGAGGAACCCTAGCAAGATTTTACCGAATTACTATGTGTAAGGTATCTATACCTAAGAGTATATGTTGCCTGTCTTTACCTCTCTCATCAACACTCCCATGTCGTATATGAGATCAAGTATTTTGATGAGAGACGTGATCATCATCACTCCTTGTATAAGAGAAACCAGGATTAGTGTTGTCTCTAGTATACAAGCCCTCTCTATTTTCCTTTTCTACCGCATACTCCTACGTTGGAATTATTTTTCTTGTGGTATCTTGAGGGTAGTTGAGTTACTCAACTTGAAGCTTCTTTTTGTGGTCAACAATTGGCGAGAAGGGCTTCAATCTCTTCCTCAACGAGAGACAAATGCAGCCATGTGCCATGAGTTTTGATTTCTGACAACGGCAATTGCTTAGTTGAAATTCACTTTGTGCAATAACGTACAATATATGGATAATGCATGCTTAATATAATTGTCATACACGGGATAATTTACTGAAATAAGTCATTTGATGCATCACTAAAAAATTGGTATGAACTTTTACTGCCTGCTCAAAACTCTTTTATGGTGTTGTGCTCTACCAATATTGCTGAATATTACGTATCAACTCATTGAAAAGGTGAAGAGAGAATTCATTGTTTATGTACTTGAATGTGCTGTACTAGATGCAAGATATTGCTGCTATCGCGGTAACTGCATTACTCGTATTTGGCCTTGAGCAGTTGCCGGGCGCGAGTGATTTGAGGGCGAGTGATTGGAGACTAAAACAGCGAGCGGACGATTTCAGGAACTGTAAAGACTTAACCGTATTCCCGTGAAAGCGGCCCTACAGTTGGCCTTACTTCACCACTCTTCGACCGCCCTACGGGGAGTCTGCATTAACTTCACGTTGGGACTCCGGTGGAACATGGAAGCAAATAATAAATAAATATAGTTTGCCTGAATCGTGTTGCGGCGACTCCGTTCTGGGACCGACGCAAGAGTGACTCTGACGTAATAACTCCTTCTATTAGGAATACAACTGGCAAGCCGCCTCTTGGGGAGCCCAGCCAATTTGCTTTCGATGATGCCCTAAGTGATGTGTGCATAACTTCCTGCAGCGTTTTGAATTAACGTGCAGAATATACCAAAACAAGACGCCATTTTGTGGTACGAATATCGTTGGTCAAGTTGATAACCGGGCGGCGGCGGCGACGACGTACCTACGAGTGGGACTGCGTCTACTTTACGAGCTTCCATCTTCTGGTCATCGGAAGAATATATTCATTGTTGTATCTGCCACTCTAGGGCGCGCTGACCTTAGTAGGAAACAACGGAAAAGGCAGGCCGAGTTTTCCATACTTCGTTGACTTTGTCATGCTACTAGACATCACATGCGCTTCTTGCTGGTGAAGGAAAGAGGGTAGACAGCGCTGGGAAATACGTTCGTAACATACAAGATCTAAGAAGAAATAACATGAAGAATTGTGGGTGTCGTTAATCTCGAAAGTTGGCAGCAGAGCGCGTGGCATTTACCCTGAATTAGCGATTATGAATCATTCATTCCAATCTAATTTATTTTCGTTCCCAAGAAAAACGTATTCATGTCCGTTTACTGTTCTAGAAAGCGAACTTATTCCGATTCTCAACAAAGAATGTCTTCAGGATTTAGAATCTGTATTATTAAAATACATAAAATAATATAATCAATATTGGCTACAGCCTAAATCGGATAAAAACTGTTGATTTCGCAGGGTAAGTGAACTTTTGCTGGCAACCGTGCGTTCCTGTAGGATGGGAATTTGAGTTAATACTTCCTTACCGAGGCCGCCGTGGCCGAGTGGTTAGCGTATCAGACTGCAGTGTCAGACTCTGGTGCTGCGTGTCGCGAATTCGAGCCTCTGCATGGACACGGCGGTCTTGTGTCGGGGAGACGGGGCACTGCCCCTCTTTGTGTCAGCCTAACTTAGCCCCCCCCCCTCCTAACTAGAATGAAACAGCTGTATGCCTACACAAACATACATATATACATACATACATACATACCGATTGAAATAGTACAGCCAGTAACATCACGTACGGGTCGTAAGTGAACACCGATGCAAAAGAAATTATAATTTTTATGTGTAGTTAAAACCTAATTTGCCATGAGAACATTACAGCAGAAGGAAAACGGCAAACTTTAGTTTTCGTATGGTACAAGTCAATTTCGAGTATCACATATGGACTAATCATATTGGAAAATGTAATGTGTGAGGTGTTATGTAACATCACATAGATAGTGTATCAGCTTGTAGGCTTCTGGTCTCATTAGGCTTCGCCCCCCTCCGACAAAAGATCAGCGGTTGAACAGAACAATTCGATGTGGCGCAGCAGCCTGGTTGACGACAGTTGTCGGCACTAATAAAATTGACCTCAGGCTAGTAGACTCAAAGGCCCGTAATGCTCATGGTCAACAGACAGACGCAGAAAAAAAAAACTATATAAAGTATTTATCCGGTGCATATAGTCTGCCTCCAGATGCGTTAGCCGTGTGTTCTCATAATCTGCCGCCAGAGGCGTTTGGCCGTGTGTTCTCATAGTCTGCCTCTAGAGGCGTTTGACCTTATCTTCTCATAGTCGGCCTCAGAGGCGTTTGACCGTGCGTTCTCATAGTCTGCCGCCAGAGGCTCTTGGCCGTGTGTTCTCATAGTCTGCCTCCAGAGGCGTTTGGCCTTATGTTCTCTTAGTTCGCCGTGAACGGACTCTCTCGCACCGCGAAGTGGATTATCTTTACGTCCGAGACGGCGACACAAAACTGTGAGCAAACAATCTCCAGCCGCTGCTGCACGGATCAGTGGGACAAAACATTCGATGCCGATAAGTGCGTTATACTAAACTAAAGAAAAACATAACAGTTGGTCACTGAAATAGTTTTTTATTCATTGAGACATGATGGAATTGTTTATTGGTCACGTTGCATCTGTGGGGCTCTAAGTTCACCCGTACATTAGAGTAGATGAACATGTGACTTTTAGGGTCACGCAAATGAACTCATTCGCGGTGACGCCGGTGAACTTCGCCGTGCTGCCTCATTAACCCAGAATGAGTTCATCATAAGGCGACCCGATTTTGAAACGCTTCAGGTAGGTAACCTCACGCAGGAAAACTCCAAGAATGGATGGAAGGGGAGCCCAGCGTTCGCGCTAAAATTATTCCCGCACACGCGCACTATCGCCACTTCACTTCACCTCACTGTCATAGCCGGACACTGTCATAACCGCTAAAAATCTTTCATCCCACGTGCTTTCTACCTAACGATGATTCAGCCCACACGCATTTTCCACCACTACAAAATCTGCCACTGTCATATCTGCCACTGTCATTTCAGCGAAACAGGCGTACCAACCTAACAGTTATCACTTTAGTGAAACTTCAATAAAAAATTGC
>SDVV010026941.1:0-12181 GCA_016164225.1 Gammarus roeselii | reverse complement strand
GTGTCTGGGGTGGATAGCACTATGAAGGAAAGTTTCCAATATGCAATCCAACATGCAAGTGCATGCCGATATAAGTAAAGCAAATGGGGAAGCAAAGGAACTTGAGAAAATGCAACAAATGCACAAAATATCTGTGGAAATAATAATAGTCAACAGTAGCAAACTGTAAATGGTAACTTGTTATAAGGAAATGCTGGTAAATTAAGGTAGCAGATAATAATTTAAACAAATCAAATAAATGGCAAATAATCAATAATGATGATCATATGCTTAAGACAAAAAATAGTAAGCTGAGCTGAATATCTCATAGATCCATAAATGAAGTACTGAATACTTGACAGTAAACAAAAGCTAAAAATAATGAGAAGGTCATCACTGATGGTTTAATCAACAATGTAAATGAACATCAAAGTTAATGGATCTATGTTCACATTGAAATTAGTTTGATAATAAAATAAATGAATGAATGACAGAAATTCAAGACTCATCAAATAAACCGTACATTACCCACCATGAGCAAGCAAAGCATAAAACTTTAGCTATGCACTTACGTAGGTGAGAGAGTTCCCTCACGGAGTGGCTGGTATTATTATGAAAAAGTCTGGGCACACAAAAATACTGGCAAATAGAATGAATGGACAAAGGCTCTGAAAAAAACAGAAATTATGATAAGTCAAGTGGATAAAAACAGGAGACAATTGTTAATTCATTCATGAACAATTTGGAAGTGAAAAATTGTAGTGGAGCAGAGACAGAGATGGTTTGGGCTGTAAACAGTTCCATTATGTTCCCCGGTAACAACGCGCTGTGGCGCGCCTAGGCAACGTTTTGTTTCGAGCTCATCCCGACCTCGGTTACTTTGGATCGGAGTGCCATTGAGGCACTCGGTCCACAGTACCCTCGGCCGGGGAGCTCTGAAACTAAACGATGTTTGTCTACAGAAAGAAAAATATCGCTAGGCATAGTGTACCGGATGTAATTTGCGTTGAAAAAAACTAATTGTACTCTCCAATGCAATGCTCACGATTACGTAGAATATTTGAACCTGGAGTGAAACTTCAGATGGAGTACGTATCACGAGATAATGTCTTCAGAGATCACGATATTGACGTTTCACGCCACAAACAATGTCTTTAATGGCTACGTCGCGTCCAAAAACCTATAATTTCATGAAGGCCGCACAGAAGGATGCCCGCACTCAAGGAAGGCCGTACTGAATGATTGCCGCACTGACGAAACCCCGCACTGCAGGAAGGCCGCACTAAAGAAAGGCCGCACTGAAGAAAGGCCGCACTGAAGAAAGGCCGCACTGAAGAAAGGCCGCACTGAAGAAAGGCCGCACTGAAGAAAGGCCGCACTGAAGAAAGGCTGCACTGAAGAAAGGCCGCACTGAAGAAAGGCCGCACTGAGAAACGGACGCATTGAGCAAAGGCCGCACCACTGGAGGAAGGCCGCACTCAAGAAAGGTCGCACAGAAGAAAGGTCGCACTGAAGAAAGGCCGCACCACCACGGAAATACGGCTATCCCACCACCAGTGAAGAAAGCCCCGCATCACCACTGAAGAAAGGTCGCACCACTGTAGAAAGGTTGCACCACTGTAGAAAGGTTGCACCACTGAGAAAGGTGAAACGCAAGAAAGGTCGCACTGAAGAAAGACCGCACCACCTCTGAAGAAAGGCTTCACTACCACCGAAGGACGGCCGTACCACCACTGAAGAAAGGCCGCACCACTACTGAAGTAAAGTCGCACCTCTGAAGAAAGGCCGCACTCAAGAAAGATCGCACAAAAGAAAGGTCGCACTGTAGTGAGGCTACACCACTGAAAAAAGACCGCACGCAAGAAAGGTCGCACAGAAGAAAGGTCGCACAGAAGAAAGGCCGCCCTCAAGAAAGATCGCACAAAAGAAAAGTTGCACAGTAGTAAGGCCGCACCACCACTCAAGAAAGGCTGACCTACTGAAAAAAGGCCGCACTCAAGAAAGGTCGCACTGAAGAAAGACCGCACCACAACTGAAGAAAGGCTTCACCACCACCGAAGGACGGCCGCATCACCACTGAAGAAAGGCCGCATCACCACTGAAGAAAGGTCACACCACTGAAGAAAGGCCGCACCACTACTGAAGTAAAGTCGCACCTCTGAAGAAAGGCCGCCCTCAAGAAAGATCGCACAAAAGAAAAGTCGCACTGTAGTAAGGCCGCACCACCACTCAAGAAAGGCTGACCTACTGAAAAAAGGCCGCACTCAAGAAAGGTCGCACAGACGAAAGGTCGCACTGAAGAAAGGCCGTACCACCACTAATGAGAGGTCCCATTTCGTTTACCTAATGAATCATGTCAAATAACGTGTGTTGGCCATGGTAGCGAACGTATGGAAAAGTTCCTAATTACATTTTTTTTAATAACATTGGTAGTAGATGCTCGATTTCCCTGATTCAAAGATTATTCCAATCAGTATAGCACAACACATGCTGGTGAGTGATTACTTGAGCGAATTTCTTCCCAGGAGCTGAGAAATAGAATTACTGTAAACACCTTAAGAGGACTGTAATACCCTCAGGACGGTTGAAAATCCGTATGTTGCAAACTATTGCACTTTACTCGGTTAGTTTTGAACTGAATGCAAAAATAAGACCACCATAGTATAGGTGGTAAAAAAAATGCTTCATTTTTCTTGCCCTATTCATTGTGACACGTCCCGTTTCGTTTACATAATGAGTCCTAAAGAGCTTGCATATGGTTAAAAATAGCTCCGACAAGGTTTATCGATTATGTTTACACTCACCATTGGCTTAGTTTCGAAGTGACGTCAAAAGCAAGATGACCACAGAAATCCTCGTCAAAACTGCATTACCACACGCTATACTGACCCTTGTTTCTATTCGATTTCGGATGCGTGAAGCGCTCTGAAGTTTGGTAAAAACTATCCCCGAACAGATTTTTGTAAAGCTTCAAGTCTAAACATGCACCCCATTTAGCCGGTTGCAAAGCTAGACAAAAACCAGGGCCACTATGATATTTCCGATGCAAAACTGATTTATATTGGTCATACAAACCGGCATTACTCGTCTCATTTCGTTCGCGGTACAGTGCTGCTAAGTGTGAAAATCTGATAATTTTGAGTCGATATGAGGGTCTATTTGGGACATTAGGATTTATCGTGGGCCGAGTTCAGTTTGCCCCCAAACGAAAAGGTCACCAAAAAATAACTCGTGAAAATCTCGATCTCTGAGTACCTTGTTGGATAGGATTGTAATCTGTTTTCATATAGTTTGAAGCGTTCTACTGCGGGGTGATATTTGAAGTCTTAGTTCCCGGCAAAATCCTTCAGTATTAAGATAGAGATATACCTATCCGGACTTGAAAATTGCGAAATTTCATAATCTGGCCTCATAACTGGGATTGGAACAAAACTGCGTGGATTAAAAATGAAAAGGTGGGGACATTTAACCGGTTCATTTCGTAGTTTGGGCCAATTGAGTTTTTTACTGAACGCAGATGGCCAAAAATGTTGCTCGTATGTAGTTCATGACCCGGAACAATATTCCGAGCTAAAAAATAATTATATTCTTTGAAACGAAAAACTAAATAGGTTTTAAAATGATTGCTAGTAAAAATCGGTTCCAGGTACGGCATGTTGCAGGCGTTTTGGGGGAAAATCCAACCGAGATATCTGTCAATCTCTGGAAAATCCAACCGAGATATCTGTCAATCTCTTAAAATCAGTACTGAAAACGTTTTCGCAACAAAAAAATTCTTGGTTTTCTCTTTAGGGGGCTTTGAATGTTGACTATTTTTCCCCTCACAAAATAATTATTTAACCCTATAAGGATGCATTTTTTGAAGTTCATTTCCCCATACAAAAAGATGCGCCAGATTGTTTTGAGTCTAAAAGCTTGAGATTGCAAAGGTCCACAATGAATTTGAAAGGGTCAAATGAGCGATACCGCGCGAAAAGAATGCGATATACGCGGTAGGGGTCTATAATTTTTTTTTCAGATAGCTCAAATTGTTTCCTTTACATTGACCCCCATTCGACCCTGTACGTGCTGTGAAAAGCGAGCAATCCTCTTTGGCCAAAGGTTAAAATCCAGGGATGCGTGTACGACTGTATAGTTTTTACAGTTTTCACGTACCAGCTCCAGTTTTAGCTATAGTGCCTCCGGCGGATCGAAAATCCGTCCCACTGCTGGGAGACGGATCGGATTTTCTGAGTTCACTCAACGAGACACGGGGGGCAACAAAACGCAATAGGACCGCGTCAGAAGTCATCAAATTCACAACCATCTTCCACTCAAGCCCATCCAATGCACGCTCACTCGCTGCCTTCACACTGATGGTCTCTCCTCCCCAAGTCCTGCTTCACGTCATCCATCCACCCTAACTTCAGCCTACCTAAATGAGCTACTCTATGCAGTGACATTTGAATACAGCATAAGGATTTCTTATTTTATACTTAGACCTTTGTGCATGTAGCTTTTTTCTTAGTACTGTAGTATGTTTCTGTCGAGTAATTGCATGTAAAACTTAGCAAGTCGTTAGACACTTTTGGCAGCTAATGGCGGGACATAATAATCACTCTGCGCTAGCACTTGGTAGGAGTAATCCCTGCATGTGGGCTAGCACTTGCTGATGCGAATTTGTTCATCTAAGTATAAATGACATGCGAGTGCTGGTGGATTGCTGTTATTCATTGTATGATGTCACTGGTGCGGTATTGCTGGTCCTGCTATCATTTATGAGTTTACAGTGTTTCACACTTGAATCGGAATTATACCATACCTTGAGGATATTATAAACACAGATCACGCAAGATTTTGTGTTGACAAGTAAACGAAAGAAGGCGCGAACAAAACTGTTGTCCTTGATATCGTTTGTCTGAATATAGGCGTGAATTTCATCTTCAATACGTTACTAGACTGCATCTGTGTGACGTTGTAACGCAGCGTAAAGTAACTCACTGCTCAAGATAGCAAATGGCCAGATCATACGTACAAGCATGACTTCTAAAACATATAACAAAATACAGATCATAGGTACAAGAGAGCAACCACTGCGCCACTCAATCAGCACCACGCCCGATACAAAACAAAGATTTAGTAGCCTCGCCAACTATTCGACTACCGTTATTCTCCCTCTATAGGCATTCGGTAGCAATGACGTCCAAACCAAGGGCTTTTCCGTCTTTCATCACCTTTACCGCCTCCTGACCCCTTAACAACCGACATCCGTGCGGCGCCATCACCCACACCAACAACGTTAGCCTCAACGTTCAACAACTCCTCAAAATACTCAGCCCACATCCAAAACACATTCTCGCTCTGCATCAACAACCGGTCGTTCACATCTCTCATTACCTCCTCCTCTCCGGTCTTCTCCTTCATCCACCTCTTCAGCTCTTTCCATAGCATCAATTTCTTCTCCTCAGAATTCTCCGCGCAACTGCCATTCAAGCCTTAACGTTGCGCCCCTCGAAACCTTTCCTTCGACATCCGCCCACACGGCACACACCACACACATTGTACGCACAGCTCAATAGCGCACCCCTGAACGCCTCCTAGTTTTTCAACATTCTCCAGGCAACACTGTCATATTCTACTTTCAGTGCCTGCCTAAACTCCTTAGCTCTGCTTGCAGCTTTCAGTTCACTTACCTTCCCTCTCTTCCTCCTCCCACTCGATTTTCCCTTTTCCACCTCTGCTCCACTCTCGAACTCTATTCCGCAAGATTATCCGACAGTCATACACCCTCTGCTCTCAAAATCCGAACATCCAGAAGCACTTAATCCACCACGGGCTATCTTTGCTCAAGTTTACGTGTGGATATATCGCTTCTTAAGCAAGCCATTTCCAACCAGTAGCTCCTGCTCCATGCATAAGCCTATCAGGTTCTCTACCGTCATATCTACCGGGAAAGGCATACCTCCCTACCACTGCATCACCAACTTATTTGGGTCCTCAAGTACCATCACGTTGCACTGACCCCCAAAACTCAATATTTTCACTCTCTCATCCAAAAATGCTCCTTTTCTACCCACTCCTCTCGCTACCTGGTTCGTAATCCCTCAAAAACGGCCACCTTTCGATACCTAAGTTGACATTCACCCCACATCAATCTAACACACTTCCTTCCAATCCGAAACTCTTTATCCAACCGATCACTCTGTATTGGAAAGTTTTAAGAAAACCATGAAAATGCGAGGAAACTCCAGTTTTCGATGCCACTGAATCTATGCGAAGCTTAACTACGGCTGACTAAAGCCTAACCATTGCATGACTATTATATTCTACATCCCTGGTGGTTCTCATGAACCAGATATTTGTTCTAGAAATGATTTACTTGCAGCAGATAGACATAGACACAGTTTTGATTTCCTCGAAAAATAGACTGGCTGACGGCTGGACACTTCAGGGCCGTGTGTCTCACCTATTCCCAAGCATTCCCCACACGCCTATCCGATGCACGTTTTCTCGCTTCCCCAACATTGGTTCCTCTGTCCATCAACGCCTTCTTCAAATACAGATACAGGCACTAGGCTGCATCCCCCAGAAAGGGGGGTGGCCGACTGCAAGGCGCACCTCACACCCTCACACCCACACAACTCAGCCCTTTTGTGCGAAAGGGTCCGGTCGGTAACCCCGCAACATACACTCCGGGTCACGAGTGCAGTCCGAGGATCCGTTGTCAGCAGCGGGGCCCGACATTTTTCACTGGTTTACCCCCGCCGCGTCATAATGGCCGGGCCCCCCCCCCACTCACGATCATTCCGACAACGGGATGCCAAGGACAGTAAAGCACATCAAAACAGCGTCAAAATCAACCATTCACAACCATTCTCCACTCACGCCTGTTCATTGCACGCTCTCTCGCTACTTCCACATTCATGTCTTTCCTTCCTAACGCCTGCTTCACACCATCCATCCTCCCAAACTTCGGTCTACCTCTAGGCCTGCGACCACTCGCCTCCGCATTCATCACACTTTTCACCAATCTCTCTTCGTCCATCCTCTCCATGCGCCCGAATCATCTCAGAACACGCTAATCCACTCTGTCCTCCAGCTTCATCACCATCCTTGTTCTAATTCGAACCACGTCGTTGGTGATCCGGTCTCTCAGCGTTACTCCAGCCATGCTTCTCAAACATTTCAGCTCGAACACATTCAACCTTCTTCTCTTCTCTACTCTCACCCCCCAAGCCACAGCTCCGTAGAGCACAGTTGGGACAACAACACCCTCATACAGCCCTCTCTTTGCTTTCATCCCCAACATCCTACAGCTCATTACACTCTTCAGTGCACCCAACACTTTACACCCCTCCTTCAGTCGCGACTTCACTTCAGTTTCCACTAGTTCAGTTGTCTCCACATGGGAGCCCAGATATTTAAAACACTGAACTTCCTTCAAGAGCTCTCCATTTAGGGGGACACTAATTTTGCTCGCATCGACAGTCCTCGAGCATCTCATTACTTTACTCTTACATACGTGCACTGGAAGCTTCCTCCTCTCACACACTATCAAACTCAGACACTAGCCTACATAGCCTCTCCTCTGAACCCGCAACCAGGCCCGTATCATCAGAAAATAGCAACTGGCTCAACGGCCAACTCCGCCCATTCGCTTCCAACAGTTCCAAGCCACGACCCAGCACACTCGCGGTTATCTCCCTAACCACTCCATCCATACAGAGGTTGAACAGCCAGTGAGACATCACCCAGCCTCATCGCAGTCCCACTTTCACTGAGAGCTCTTATCACCCACCTCGCTTCCCACTATAACACTTGCTCAGCTGCCAACATAGAAACTTTGCACCGCTTTCAACAGATGTCCGCCCACTCCATACAAACGCAACACCCTCCACAACGCTTCCCTGTCAATCCTGTCGTATGCCTTCTCCAGATCCACGAAGGCTCATAACACATCCTTTCCTTTGGCAAGGTACTTCAGCACTCTCCCGTACAACTTACCAACCACATATAACAGACCGGTACCTCTCGAGTTGCAGCATTAGTTTTATCTCCTTTACCCTTACATAGCGGAACAATGTAGGCAATGCGTCACTCAGTCGGTGCCACGACTGCACAAGAACACAAGTTCAGTAATCTCACCAACCATTCAACAATCGTTACTCCACCCTTCTTCAGGCACTCTGTCGCAACACCATCCAAACCAGGGGCTTTTCCTGCTTTCATCACCTCTTCCCTGATCATAACCGCCACAAGTCTTTCTTGAGTCTTTCTTCCAAAGCTGGCATCCGAGCACCACCACCCACAGCAACAATGTCAGCCTCTCTGCCATCCTCGACATTCAACAACTCATCAAAGTATTCGGCCCACCTCTTCCGTACATCAACACTTTCTAGCAACAACTGGCAGTTTTCATCTTTCACCACTTCCGCCTCTCCGGTCTCTCCCTTTCTCACCCTCTTCACCTTTTTCCAGAACATCTTTTTGTTCTCCTCAAAATTCTGGCACAACCGTCTGCCCCACCTGGCATCAGCGTCCCTTTTGGCTCTCCTCACCACCCGCTTCACCTCATTTCTCTCCTCTCTTTGTAGCTTTCATAAGCTTCCACCGACTTCACCTGCAACCACTCCTTAAATGCTCCTCTTTTCTGTGCCACCGCCAGTTTGACCTCCTCGTTCCACCACTCGCAACCTTTCTTTCTACACCCGCCCACATGCTGCTCACCACACACCTTCTTCGCACATCTCAGCAACGCATCCCTTAACGTCTCCCATTCTTCCTCCATATCTCTCAGGTCCTGTCCTCTCACGTTGTCATATTCTTCCCTCAACGCCTACTGGAACTCCTCGGCTCTACTTCTCACATTCAGTCCACTCACTTTCATTACCTCTCTTCTTCCTCGCACTCGTTTTTTGCCCTTCGACTTCTGCTCCACTCTTAATCTACCTTCCACTAGCAGATGTTCACACTCCTCCACAATTCCCTCTCAGCACCCGCACCTCCAACAGCGTCCCAAACACTCTCCTCGATATCAGCACAAAATCCATCAGTGCTCTCTCCACCATTGCACCACGGGCCATCCTTACCCATGTGTACTTGTGGATATCTCGCTTCTTGAACAAACAATTCCCGACCACCAACTACTGCTCCATACACAGATCTATCAGGTTTTCTCCACTGTCATTTCTACCGGGATCGCCATACCTTCCGATCACATTCTCCACCACTACATCTCCAACTCTCGCATTATGGTTACCCAGTCCAACTACATTGAAATGACCACCAAAACTCTCAATACAATCACTCAGGTCAGTGAGGAAATTGCTCCCTCTCCATTTCATTCCTCGCGCTGCCAGGTCCGTAAGCACTCACAAATGCCCATCTTTCTACGTCTAACTTAACTTTCACCCACATCATTCTTGAGGATACCACCTCCCATTCGGTAGCGCTACGAGTCAACTGATCAGTCAATATCAGGACCACACCTTCTCGTGCCCAAACTTCCATCACACCAGACTTTCCTCCACTTACCACACCAAACTCACATTCGTCCTTACCTTTTAATTTCGTCTCACTCAGCGCTAACAAATCAAACTTCCTCCTCACAAACATCTCACCACTTTCTCTCCTCTTAACCTCATTCGTACAACAGCCACGCACATTCAGCGACCCTAACAATAGGGTTTGGAGAGGCGAGAGCCTCTCCTGCCCCCGCTCGTCTTGCCGTATTTGAGGAAGGATTTAACAGAGAACGGGATTCCTAGCCCCTTCGCTGCACCCAGTTTTGTCGCTTTTACGACATGCAGAGGTTACGGTAGCACGATTCTACTCCCGGCTAATGGGCGCCCTTTTAATTGCCTTTTACGACACGCGGTGGATACGGCAGCAAGATTCTAACGCCCCGGCGTCAAGGCTGTCAGATCTGCCTCAGAGGAAGACCCATACATCGATCCTCCTCCGAGTGTACGTCAAACACCAATTTGTTGTCACCATATTTTTCACCAATCTCCCTTCATCCCACTTATCATGTGTCCGAACCAACTGAAAACTTGCGAATCTGCTTCGTCTCTTTGCCCCTAACCATCGCAGTTCAGATTCGTACATAGTTCATACTGATCAGATCCTGCTGTCAAGCTAGAACATTTTATCCCAAATCAAATAGATCACTTTCTCAGAAAAAAACCTCCCTCAGTCACGCAGATTTCGAGCTTTTTCACCCACTGATTTTGAGTTTTTCCAATAGTTCGACTGCCAAACACTCGTTCACTATCTACAATCATGTATATTTCCTCTGCCCTCTATGTCAACATGAAACTTACTCGGTGGCCTTTACTTGTCTTCGAAGTCGTTTTCCTGGTTGTAGTGAGTGGCCGTCCCCTCCTCTTCTTGACGCTGGCCTGAACAAATAAAGAGCAAAATCACTTGTGAGCAGTCATTCAGTCTCTCTGAACAATCTCATTTTGAAATATCTAAACCATTATTACGAAGGCCACCAGTCTCCTGGACCCCAGAAACTCATCTCATCTCATGGCCTCAGAAGTAACCTATCAATTTATGGGATTGTAGTTGTACACATGACGGTGATCAGGTGCAAGTATTCCCCAGCAATGCAGCTGAAAATGCACTGAGAATCAAACTAAGGGTTCCGCAACGTACCGCAAATACTCATATTTGCGACGTACCTCACGAAAGCCCTGTCGATTAGTTTCGAATGATGAAGCTTTCTAGTGCGCTCGAGCCAGCGTCCTTCTGGTGCCGAACGTCAAGCCAGAAAACAATGCTGCATCTTTGTCATTCTTTCAATGTTAGACGCGTCGAACGACAATACGGGAGCCACAGGGGGTTCAGGAAATCCCATGGTGCTGAGGCCATACGGTGCCACCACTCCCCAGGTGGCAGTAAGGAGGATTAACACATTACCTAATCTGCTCCACATCCCCAAGAATTCGCAATCGTTCTCAAGGTGCCATTGGGAAGATGCAGAAAAGTAAAAAAACGTGGATCCCATGCATGAAATCCCCACTCAGTCTAGGAAATTTTATGCATGAAAACAGCAGAAATGAATAGAAAAAAAGATTAGGAGTCGTAGAGAAATGTTGCATGAAAAAGAGCAACTTGGTTGTTGTTAGTCACTCGAAAGGAGAATAGTTAGGTGCGTGTGAGTGTTTGAGTCTGCATGTCTGTGCGTGTATGTATTTGCGTGTGTGATGTGATTGCGTGTTTGTATGTGTGTTTGCGTGTGCGTGCAACGACTATTAGGAATGTTATTAAGAGCGAGTTGGAGATAAGTTGAAGGAAACTTGAACTAAACATATGATGCAATGAGGCAAATAAAAGTTAAGCAAATTCAGATGGCAGTAAAATGAAGGGATAGTTAAGGGTGAAAAGAATTGAGGGTGTTCACCTCTCCGGTGGGGCTGTGACTCCACGCGGTCCTTGAACCTAACAGATGCCCCTGGTAGGAGGGGAGCAAGGTCCAGAATCCAGCTATACGTTTAGATATCGAGATAGCAGGAAAGCGAAGCGAATTACTGCGGGTAACATCCATAAGTAAAAATGTCAGGAGAGCAAAAAGGAAATCTATGCAGGATTATTATAAAACAGGAAAATATATCAACAATAGAATCATGAAGCATTTATGCCTTGTGAAGCCGCAATGTCCTGTGACTAAAGATGTGCCGGTGTATCGGTATCTGTGACTATCAGTCATTTTTGATTGCCTCGGTGAAAACTGGCCGATATTTGACCGAGACTTTGAAATATATTGGTGTCATACAACAGCACATACCTAATACCTAAATAAATGAGGACTCATGATGTGCGTGTAACTTACCCCTAAATTATAGATACATCATACAGATACAGACACTAGGCCGCGTCCCCTAGAAAGGGGGGTGGCCGACGGCAAGGCTCACCTCACACCCTCACACGCTCACACTCACACAACTTAGCCCTTTTGTGCTAAAGGGTCCGGCCGGTAGCCCCTCAACTTACACTCTGGGTCCCGAATGCACCGAGGAACCGTCGTCAGCAGCAGGGCCCGACAGTTTTCACTGGTTTACCCCCGCCGCGTCATAATGGCCGGGGCCCCCCCACCCACGACCATCCCGACAGCGGGATGCCAAGGGCGGGAAAGCACATCAGAGCAGCGTCAAAATCAACCATTCACAACCATTCTCCACTCACGCCTGTTCATTGCACGCTCTCTCGCCACCTCCAC
>SDVV010026939.1:0-12181 GCA_016164225.1 Gammarus roeselii | reverse complement strand
AGGTCGTGTGGAAGAACTGGGCTTCCTCAAGATGTTGCACACTAATTTGAGATATGACGCAATACGCAATAGTGGTGCAACGGCCTGTACACAAGCTAAAGTGAACGAAAAACCCGACAATCACGCAAAAAGAAATGATAGGTTGTCGGTAAATTATAGGAACAGAATTCTAGGTTCTCTAAGGTACTTAATGCTTTATGAATTAAGCAATTAATGGTCATGTACTTAACTTTGTTATCCGGATGTGGCGGGAAAGAGCAGGAGCGAGCACTACACAAGACTTCTGCGGACGCGTACAAAAACTTGAATGATGGTTCTCAGCAACAAGCGTTACAGCAGGATTGCCTGCCGTACCAATCAAAATGTTTTATTGTAATAAAACTTTTATTCTTGATAAGGTACGAAGAGCACAATCAAGGCATCCGAGAACGCCAGATGATGCTAGCACCGCCAACGGCCCCTGGGATGAAATTATCACGTTTTAGCGTGACGAAATTTGTATTTACTGCAGAGGAATGAAATCGAAGCCCAGTTGGCCAACAACAATCGAACAATGAATAGCCAAAGCTCTAACAGATTACACACTTTCAATACGCAAGCGTTTTTTATCTGATCAACCAATCGCAATCGATTTCTCATAAAAACGCAGTGGTTGGTCAACACACTGACGCTTTTGCTTTAACTTCGCTACCTTCCACTGAATAACTGCTATTGGAGTTGGCAAGATTACTTTGACGTGTGAGGTTGCCTCTGTCTGACGGCAGTTCTTTGTGCTGGTGAACGTGCAACAAAAACCTCTCAATATTTCTCGTCAACTTCACCCTATTAGATAGCACGCTACATAACTGTAACTGCGACCGATCATTTCTTATATGTTGAAATGATGCCGCAATTGAAGCTGAGGTGAATGCATCATCATGGCAATGATGCATATGCTGTCCAGTATTTATTTTGAACCGGAAGCTATCAGCGTCGTCAATATTTGCAAACCGATAACCCCGCAGTACTAGGGAGGTATTTTAATCACACTTATATGTCCCATCGTTGTTTTCACTCCTAGTAATTGTCGGTACAACTAATAGCCTTCAAGGGCAAAGAGTTATTTGCGCTTGAAGGCTATTCGTTTGTTTACTCCTAGTAGTTGAACAAACGAATAGCTTTCAAACCCATAGAGTTCTTTGCGCTTGAAGGCTACTCGTTTGTTCGTCAAATACAAGGAGTTAAATAACGGTGGGGCTTTTAAGTGTTCATAAAATACCTCCCTGAAAAGGGTACGGGATTACTGGCTTGCATTTATTGACGACGCTGTTAGCTTCCGGTTCAAAACGCGTTCGGTATTGATACAATCACGTGTTTACCTCATCTTCCATTGCGGCATCGTTTCCACATTAAGAAATGCTCGGTGGCAATTACAGTTATGCAACTTGCCATCTAATTGGGTGAAATTAACGAGAAACATCAAGAGTTTGTTGCAGATTTACATTTAATTTACAGTTATGCTTTAGATTTAGTGTGTATTTGAAGCGTAATCGGTAAGTGTCAGGTTAATATGGCGCATATTCTCCCATCATAAATTGTATACTATTTTACCGCAGTAGCTGTGGTTCTAAATTTCAACCCACCGCGTATAGCATTGGTACAAGATTTCCGCGCATTGCGCTTGATCGAGGTACGTAATTTCAGCGCACTGCAACGCCAGACCATCTGCTGCAAGGAATGAACTTTTTCCATACAGGGTTCAGACCAAGGAGGTTATATAGTTGTTGTGAGCGTAAAGGCTTTCTACTGTACTTGCGTGTCTGCCATTTCATTCGAAGTGGTTTCGTTCAAGAAGGCTGAAATTCGGAATGGCTATGATCTTCACAGCCAACCAAAGCGTGCCCTGGACGCGACCATGGTTGGCAGTTGCGTGGATGCAGTGGCGTAAGGTGGTTGCGGGCAAGTTTTATAAGCGTGTCTAACAAACTGGTTATAATATGTGAAGGAATTTTACTCGTGTGAAAACTCTTGCAAAACTATACGACTGCCAACAACTATTTTGTAGGTCCTAAATGTATAACAAAGATATTTTCCGCGAAAATTTGAGCTTATTTTGTAGAATGACTTAGATCAGAGTTGGGTAACCACCAGGAAAAGGAGCACACACCCAACTGGCATACCGGCTCGTGGCCGACTGGTTAACCCAAGCATTGGCCTCAGCCACCGTGCGGCAGACAAATCTGGCCGTTTCGCTCACTTCATCTATGTAACCTCCTTGGCTTAGACTTAGACTATAACTCATTGAGCCACTGGGGCCCGCCGAATATGGCGAAATACACGAGGGCCTAACCACCATCTTTATGAATGCCCGCCAGCACATGTGATATGGCTTGTGACGCAGGAGTAGCGTGTGTGGGAACTCGGAATGCATAACATGAAGTTGCTTGGTGAGCACGCATATACATTAAGCACTCATAGACATGGCTTAACAACATGATATTTTGAAGTTGCCTCACCCTGAAGATAAACACAATGTAATTACAATGGTAGGTCACTTAAAGTAACAGTACGGTAATTGTAGTGGAGCTAGAGTACAGTAGGGCAGCTGTAGTAGGGGCGATTGGTGTAAGGAGAAACGTCGCTACACATTCGTGCAGGAAAGCAAGTGGAGTGCTCTTGAGTTATCGGCATACCGCTAATTATTTCAGAAAGAGCTATGATAGGCGATTCAAGAAATCCGTAGTCACTTGCATGTGTTTCTTTTGCAATGTAGAGATTTATCATTCCCGTATCAATTTATAACAAGGTAAACAAGAGTCTTGCCATTCTCCAACTGATAATTGAGTGATATAATAACTGGCCTGCTAAACGTGGGATAGTACAGCAGATGATATCAGCTGAAAAGAGGAACCTCCACTCACTGTACCAATTGAACATCATGAAATCGAAAGCCCTCTATATTAAAAATGGAATAATATAGGCTGCACACACACCACAATAGATAATTATGTGAACTAGATATTCCTTATCTTGCATAACTATCTCATTTACTTTTCAGTTGTTGCAAAAGTATAACTCAAAAGTCAAATCACTAAAGCAAAGTGAAAGTTCGGAAGTCACAGTAAAACTTATGTTTAAATCAGCCGTTACTTATACAAGCTCAGGGATCCATCTCACAATTCGGGCTCCCTTGGCCAAGAAACTTTGATGGTTGATCATAAAGGTGTATTTGAGTTGTGTAGCTGGCCACAGCTGTTTCCCGGGTATTTAATTATAACTACTCTGAAATATTTTTTCCATATATATTTCGATGATATTTCTTTTAATTATTATGTATTCTGCATGAGGTGACCGTTTGCGTGTTCTGCCGGAGATCTAAAGGTGTAGCTGTAGGCTAAGCCTAGAGAGCTCTGGTGGTTCTACAGTGACTTGGCAAGTGTCTGTTGATGCTTTGCCCGCCATCGAAACCCCGTGGACCGTGGCCACAGTACAACGCCGAGGTACACCGGTGGCGGGGAAAGACTTGAAAGGTAAGTGCCTTCCTGATCCCATCTATATTTGCCGCTATAAGTCCTGACCTTTTATTGACAGCGGGCAAAAAATTTACATCCTGAACACGACTCGAAGAATACAACATAAAAAAAGTCCAAAACGAACGAAGGGAACTTCATTCATCTTTACTCTACATGAGTCGAGAAACAATTTATCTTTTCTATTATTCCATTCCTTCTCTGTCTTCTGAATAAAAGGCACACACACTATATGCGGACATCTTTAGATCCAAAGACGTCATCATTAAAGACGTGAACGACATGGACACGAACGACATCGTTGGAGTTATAGACACCAATGGATTCCTTCTAAAAGTTCATGAACGCCAATTATTTTGTCGTGGACGTTATTATTGAAGCTATGGACACCTCTGGACACCTTATAATGGTACATGGACGCCTTCATTCATGTCCTGGACGCCATGAACGCCTCTTATTTTGCCGTGGACGCTATTATTATAGCTATTGACGGAAATCGAGACATTATTAAGGTCATGGATGTAATCATTGGAGTTATGGATGCCATGAATCAAGGCGTTTATGCCACGGACGCCGTTATTGGTAGTATGAAATCATAGGAACACATTTCATGGGCCCATGGATGCCATTATTCAGAGTGTCGACACCATGAACACCGCTTATTTTTGCCTTGGATGCCAGCATTGGAGTTATGGACGCATATGGACACCTTATATAGGTCCATGAACGCAATCATTCAATATTAAAGTTGACATCATAACTGGAGCTATAGACGCCTCTGGACACCTTATACAGGTCTATGAACGCCAACATTGGAGAGATGAACGCCATTATTGAAGATATGAACACTTTATTCAGGTACAAGGACGCCATCGCATGGTGTGACACCTGACGATCTCACTGGCAACACATCTCTAGAGCACATCACATGGTGCTACACCAGGCGATCTCGCTGGTAACACATCCCTAGAAGAATCGCATGGTCAACACCTGGCGACCTCGCTGGCAGCCCGTCCATAGAAAGCATCGCATGGTGCGACACCTGGCGGGTTTGTTTGCAACAAATCCCCCGAACACATCGCATGGTGTAACACCAGGCGATCTCACTGGCACAACATCCCTAAAACACATGAAAATGGCAGCACTCTGATATTACAAATATCATGTTTAGCTATGGCTATGTGTTCTGGCTCAAACTTAAACTTTCCTCCTTCCTTTACATGTGCTTGTGCTGTTAGGCAGCAGAATTGTAATTACTCCTGTTGCTTGCTTGATTTTTGCTTACTCTCAACTGCTATCTGCTTCAACTTCAACTTGCTCCCTGCATGTGCTTGAAAATCTGAGAAGACCCACCACGTCTTGTAGGCGATGGCGATTGCCCACCCAAGCTGTTCAAGAGGCAAGGTCATGGAGCCTGCAAACCAACACCAACTCTGCAACTGACAACCAATCTGGGATTGACTTCTCGGGCTTGGCCATAAAATCAAGGGCTTCCTCTGGGCTTCGACCCATGGGACCAGGCCCCAACCTGGGCTCCACCTCAGGGCTTGCCCCTGGGCTCCGAGGCATGTAAACTTCGTTACCACTAGGCTCCACCTCTGGGCTTGCAACCAATAAAATCTGAGCTTCCTCTGGTTTTCTCTGGATTTGACAAACGCAGAACAGAGCTGAAATACAGGTCACCACTTCCGAGCTACATCACACACTTGGGCAGCATCCGTCCCAGAACCTTGGAAAGCGAAGGAATAACCCTGCGTGCTCTCACACTTTTCACCGGCTTAAGACGGCTCCAGACGGTTCAAGTCTAGGCTAGAGTACGCATTAGGGAACCACGCTCACAGTCTAATCAAAGCTCTATCTTGATGAGTACGAATTACCTTATATAGACTGGTCTTCTTGGTGAAGGGATATGAGAGCTAGGATCTGTTAAGTGCATCGGTAGCCTCTCGTGATTCAATAGTTGGGGTGATTGCATGATTTAAAATTTTCTACCATCCCTGCTTCTTGCTCGTACCTGTGTCCAAGGACGTTATTAATCACAAGATGCATACCTTATTCCTAGTAGTTTATTACAGGGACACCATGTTGTGGGCTCAACATGCATGTTCAGAACTGGTTACTGCCAGTGTGAGTCTATCACTAGCAGCGCCAGGGGTCTCCTCAGTGTTGATCTTTACTGCATCACCTATTTAGAGGTATGCTACCCACTTGTTGCTTATTCTGCCTGCAGTATTGTCGTGCCGGGGTTTCTATAGCATGTCCTACATTCTCCTCGCAAGATTGTACTGCGCAAATACGTTAGATGCCACTGCGTCTAAACGTAAATCACTACGGATTTTGCACGCCATTTTTCACGTGGGGGCGCCTACGCTCACGGAAAACGCAAACAGGACTATGCAATGGTTAGGAAGTATCTAATTACATAGTGTGTCCAACTTAATTCCTATATAGCTTGGAAATTGTAATTTCGGTCAAGACAGTTACTCTTGTGGTCATGTTAATTACTGTAGGTACAGTGAGAACGCCCGGGAAGGAGGAGGATAAAGGAGGGAAGTCGGGCGCCTGAGATTGGGGCTCAGCCTCTAAATAGCTCGGGCATTGTATTTGTAGGTTCAGTAAATTGCTTTTTGTGGCTGATTTATTTACTATTGGGGTAGTCCAAAACGCAAGTGGCACTTAGTTTGCACGAAAAGACCTTTATCCTTCAATGTCACTCAGAGATCTTATCTTAACTCGCACTTCTCGGGGCATGCAGTAAGGTATACCTTTAATCATATGCCACGTTTGGTAGAAACAGTGTTGATTCATTTGGTCATGAAGTATGGTGTACCTTTAATCACTTGCCGCGTGCGGTAGGAATAGCATTTGTTTCATTTGGACACCCAGTAGGGTGTGTCTTTGATTTCTTGGCTGCCGACTCGGATTCGGATGGTTTATATAGATATATGTTAATAGGTCTTGTAAACGGCAATTATAATTGTAGTGGGTTATTCTTGATTGGATTATTTCGCACGGTAGATATGCGCGATTGTTATAAAACGTAGATTATGACATCTTTCTCTTTATAAATGATGTCCATAGTTTATACGTGGTGTTTTACAGCACAATCGATATTATTTGAATAAATCCATTCTCTTATTCCCCGTTGTATGTTTATTTTATTATCAGAAATTCGTCAGGGCTCATCGTTAAGAATCAAATAGTTGCAGATACGCTCATTTTTCTCAGATGCGTTTTTTTCTGTGGACAATGAAACAAGGTTAAGATTATATTTATAAACATAGATTCATGATATAGATACATGGGTTTACATCGGAACATTTTTCATCATGTTAGGAACATTTTCATCATGTTGGGGACATTTTCATCGTATTAGGAGTGGGGGGTTACAGTGACGTTCACACATTTCAATACATAATTTCTGTGGACAATCAAACAATTTTCAAGTTTATAATTTATATATTACATAAGAGCATATACATATAAGGAATATTTACATACTATGAACATTTACAGGTTATAACATGTTCAAGTTGACGTATTTTCATCATTCACTCTAGCACATACGCCAGAGGTGGTCTCACTCGGCTTACGCCTCCTACATGCTAAATCCATGTTTACATTAGTTTTATCAGCCAAGACACATCGTTTCCTCTTTTTAGTCGCGGTAAGTTTATTTGCAAAGGATTTTTTGGAATGTCTTTATGGTCATAGGCAAGAAAGTTGCAGGAGTCGAGATAGTAACGTTTGTTTTCAAATTTACAGAGGCATTTTTTAATAGTGCATACAGTTTGAAGCTGGCATGCCTGTGCGCGAATGTTGTGTTTGGTCTCAAAGCGTGCGTATGTTTTCTGGTTATGGATGTCTCTGTATTGTTCATGTTTGATTTTTTGCTTGTGTCTGGTAATTAATACTCTTAGCAGCTGGTTTGTGCTCTCGGACTCGAACAACATACTGTAACACTTTGATTGTGCGTAGATGATTTTCACTCGAATAGTCATCAGTTGTTTCGCTTTTCAATAGTGCCAGCTGTCATTTTCTTGGATTCATCGAACGTAAGATGATTTTTCGGGTACTTGGAGAAGACCATATATTCCGCCTCAATGCTGGTCACGCCTTTGAACTGGAGCAGCAACGAGTCTGTGTCCGAGTAGATGAGCAAAACGTTGTCACCGTAGCGAGGTTTCAGTGTGTGTGTCATAAAAGAAGCTGTAGACTTTTGCTTTTACTTCTGCTTGGAGCTGATGAGCTATATATCTATGTTACCTTAGGTAGCCGAGTGCAATTTCAATTTGCCTAATATCTATCGCATTTTCTAATGCAAGGCAGGAGGCGTTGTATTGCATTTCAATGCAAGTCATCTTGCATATCTGCAATTTCTTCATCGTACAAGGGATGACTTTTGGGATAGTTGGAGAAGACCATGTATGCAACCAAAAGAGATTGCCGCATTTTCTGCCTCAATATCGGCCATACATTCAAACTGTAATAATATCTACCGCATTTCAATGCTACCCGTACAGCATTGCAACTTCGTTACATGTCATGTTGCATATATGCATTGCAATGCTAGTCATTCGAGTTGAATTTAGGATATTGCAAACAAAGTTTCATATTATATATATTTTAGTGATATTAGATTTTGGCACATTCATATATATTAAGGAATTACACGGGTTATCATTTATACGAGAACATAACTATTCACTCCGAAATCAACGTAATCATTTTGGCGAAACATAAGTAATGATTTTCGACCTCCCTCTCTTGTGTAACCTTGACCGGCGATATCAGACCCACTCGAAGGGTTCTTTATCTATAATAAGCATTATTTCTCACCTGAAGTTGTCAGCTCGTCATATTGTTGTAGAATTTACCATATGGGTGTTTTTTTCTCTGATCTATTGGGTTCTAGACTAATGCCCTTGGTACACATTTTAGATAAACGGATACATTTGGGAGAAGTGTATGCAAAACCTGCAATCTTATCCTTGTAACCAAAACTTAGTTTTTTAGTCTTCAGCGAGCTTTTTCTCAACGCTATTTTTTTATTATACCTGCATGTTTATGACATCAAATCGTTTCAGGGTTTTTCTTACTGTTTCCAACATTACCATTCACTACATTCCCGAGAATTTGCGAAATATACATAATTCTCTTAGCCCTCAAACGTTTGAGACTTAATTCTCTCTCCTCATGTTTCATTACCCACAATTCTGAAACAAAGTCAACTATACATTTGATTTTATTATGTAATTTTACACTTCTCATACTTGATACCCTTTCATTACTCCATTTGATGATTCGGTTTCCTTCAACTTTAGCAGGCTTTTCTTCACATGACATCTCCTCGGTATCACTATCACACATTTCAATATCACTGTCACTGGTATCCATTCCACTTAAAGTGTCCCACGTTTTTCACATATTTTCATTGTATTCCATTTCGTCTAAGGCTTGGGTGTACTCCCTCCATTTCACCCAATCTTCATACGTTCCGCGTTTGGTTGTTACTGGCATCGCTCTTTCTTTTCTGCTCGCACCCTGTTGAGCACTGTCTGTATCATTATTTTTGATACCCAGGTTTGGATTATTATGTTCTATCAATACACCCGTTGCATCCGTGAAGCTTGTATTTTCTCTTCCATTTTTAATAGTATCATATTCAATGTAATGCTGTCCTTTGAGATGTGGTCAAAACACGAACGTCGATCTTGATTTGCTTAATTTTATCTCCGCACTGCAAATAACACATACCCCCGCATTATCTTTTCTGGTAAAATATTTCCATATCAAACTTGGCGACATCCTTCTACAACAAAAGCATACCGTTAACTAATTGAGAATAAATCTGATTCAATTTTTTAAATCAACTTTAACATAAACATACACGGTTGATCCCGCATATGGCGACAAATGCCGGCATATGCTGGTATAATGTAGGCGTATTCACGGTTGATGTCGGCATAATGTAAACATACACACACATACAAACACACACATTTTTTTTGTAAGCATATACTGGATCGGTCACCATCTGAAGCATCTTTTTTTCCATTTGAACAACATTCCTTGCTTATGTTACATGATATTTAATGTGGATCCGCCTCACGGTATGTTAGGTTGAAAGAACCAATCATCCTAACCTAACCTAACTTACGTACGGTATTCAGTCATTGATACATACAATGCATAACGAATATCTCCACTTGTCTGATTTTGATTTGATACAATTCTAAATCACTTTTATATGTTATTACACCCATCAAAAACCTAACCTAACCTGACCTTATGTATGGTACTTAACCTAACTTATGTACGGTATGCAGTTATTTATGTATACATATGAACCCTCCACACGGTTCTTTATTAAACTTACGCCTAACTCTTTCTTCTTCACGATCACTCTCGGTCCATATTAGTTAGCAGAGAGGGTAGATTTTCAGTCTTAAATGGTTTGACTGATAGTATTTCATATTCGATCTATCTTTGCAGTTTTGATTCACACTTCCAATTTTGATCTAGCAAATTTCATCCATTATTTCATGGGTAATTATATCGTTGTTTGAATGGTATTTTGATTTTGAATGGTATTTTGATTTTGATTTGATACAATTCTAAATCCCTTATACATGTTATTCTTACCCATTAAAAATCTAACCTAACCTAACCTGACCTTATGTATGATTTTCAGTCATTGATATATACATATGGTCCCCTCCACACGGTTCTTTATAAAACTTTCACCTAATTCTTTCAACTTCGTGTTCATTCTCGACTCATATAGGTTAGCAGAGAGGACAGATTTCAAATCTTAGATGGATTGAATGTTACAAGTAATTCATATTCATTTCCATTATCATACAAACGGGCACAAGGTCTCACACTTTGTTTTCTTATTTTCCTTCGATAGCTCCTGGCACTACATCCTTTGACGACTTGCACAGTTGATTTGCCTTTTCTTTCCTATAATTTTCATACTCTTCACGGTGACTTCATTTCAGATGTCGCCATACATTACTTGTGGATTTATGTTTATTTCATTTTATTTATTTCTGGCAAAGTTTTCAAACCCCCATCACCCCATTAATTTCGAACAAACGACGACTCAAGCTATACCCCATTCTTCCACAACAGAATCACAATCTTGACTCAGCAAGATCTGATCGGACTCTGATTTATATCCTACCATTCTGCCACACATACATAGCATTTACCCCGAGATAGGTTTATGGCAATGCGTGAAACATATTATTCTACCCACTTCGACAATTCGATGTTACCTCTGACTAACACGATGTTTGCAATTCATCGCTTAACCTTTGAGTTTTAGGATATTATAAATAATTGATTTAGGAATTACATATCAAATACAGATCTTGCTGGATTCAACAATACTTTCTATCTCATTTATTTTGAGTTGTAACAGCAGGGCTCGTACAGCTATTCATACCAATCATCACGAGGCTTCAGTTTCCTCTCAAAATCCATCATATAATCCAGCATATCTTTGTTGCGAATACCGAAGGCTGTTCCGTGCCCTTGAGTCCACAAATGTAGTTCTTCTTCTTGAACCCTAATTATTCGAATCTTCTGATATTCAATGTTATTCTGTTCTTTATCAATGAGAAATTGTTGCATATGTTCCAGATTTTCTTTGGTTCTTAGGTAAAATCTGTTTTCCAGTATCTCAGCTTTATTACAGTCATGATGATTTTCCACTTGGATCATATCAATTTCGAGATAGGCTTCCTTATTTCCCTTGAACTTTGTTACACTTGAACTTTGTAACCCGTCGACATTAGTTACCCAAAACCGACTTTATTTTTCATTCATCCATATATGAATGTTATCTCCCACTCTTTTGATTCTTGTTTTACCTATTCTGAGATAACTGTTTCTTCAACACTTGTCAATAGTTGTTCGATCCGACTCGTATCATCTTCGGAGATTTCTTCTTCCAAAACACGTAAACTATTTTTTGCCACGTGAACATCCATTCTTGCCTATTTGAGGATGAGCTGTCCTGCTTCACTTGCACTGAACGTAACACTGACTCCAATCTCGGCATGCAGCTAGCTCTATAATGCGATTGCAGTTTTGTTTTGCAAAACATTAGGCCTATCAAAACATTAGGAGAGGGAGGTCGAAAATCATTACTTGTGTTTCGCCAAGATGCTCACGTTGATTTTCGGAGTGGATAGTTATGTTCTCGTATAAATGATAACCCATGTTTCCCTAATATATATATATAAATATGTCAAATCAAATATAAATATAAAAAAATATATAAACTTTGTTTCCAATATCCTAAGTTTAACTCGAATGACTAGCATTGAAATGCATATATGCAACATGACATGCAACGAATTTGCAATACTGTTTCAGTAGCATTGAAATGCTGTAGATATTATTTTAGTTTGAAGTTATGGCCGACATTGAGGCGGAAAATGCGTCAATCTCCTCTGGCTGCATACATGGTCCTCTCCAACCCCCCCTAAAATCATTCCCTGTGCGATGAAGAAATTGCAGATATACAACATGACTTGCAATAAAATGCAATACAACGCCTTCCGCCTTGCATAAAAAAATGCGATGAATATTAAGCGAATTGAAATTGCACTCGGCTACCTAAGGTAACATAGATACATATCTCATGAGCTCCAAACAGA
>SDVV010026938.1:0-12181 GCA_016164225.1 Gammarus roeselii | reverse complement strand
GCTGTTGGCACAGTATGGTGTAGGTGATGGCTGTTGGCACAGTATGGTGTAGGTGATGGCTGTTGGCACAGTATGGTGTAGGTGAGGGCTGTTGGCACAGTATGGTGTAGGTGATAGCTGCTAGTACAGTATGGTGTAGGTAATGACTGTTGGCACAGTATGGTGTAGGTGATGGCTGTTGGCACAGTATGGTGTAGGTGATGGCTGTTGGCCCAGTATGGTGTAGTTGATGGCTGTTGGCACAGTATGGTGTAGGTGATGGCTGTTGGCACTGTATGGTGTCGGTAATGGCTGTTGGCACAGTATGGTGTAGGTGATGGCTGTTGGCACAGTATGGTGTAGGTGATGACTGTTGGCACAGTATGGTGTAGGTGATGGCTGTTGGCACAGTATGGTGTATGTGATGGCTGTTGGCACAGTATGGTGTATGTGATGGCTGCTAGCACAGTTAGTAGTGACCTCAATAATGACGTTGTTGGTGTCTTATGTGGAAGTGAAATCGTCTGGCAATAGACAATCTAATCAACATTGGGAATGCCTGATTGATAAACGGGTAAAGGTTCTTCACCTAGGGGCTTAGCGGAGTCAAGGGGCGGGTCTGGGCGGGGTGGGGCAGGCGGTGGGGGCGGGTTGCCCGTCCCGTGGGATGATCCTGGAAGATTTCCGTCCAAGGAATCCCGCTCTGGATGGTCTGGGTAGGCTGTTGGAGGAGAGGGAGGCAGGAATGAGACGGGAGGTTGGTGCAGTGACACCCTCCAGAGAGGTAGGTAATAGTTACAACACGATAAAAACGTGAGTGAAGGGAGTGTAAGGTAGTGCGGTCAAGATATTGTAACTAATTACATCATCAGACTAGCTTGCCAAACTCTTTATCGCAGAACTCGGACAAGTAATGGATTTATTTATGAAATTACTTTAATTTGCCCAGCAATGCCAAAGGAAGGTTGGTGATAGAGTCTCGGAGCTTAGCAAGCATGAGTGAATCGCATCTGAAAAATGATCGATTGCAATTAAAACTTAATCAAATAAACTGTTAAATTAATTGTAAAAAATACCACATTGCAATGGATACACACAAATATTGGCCTAATACTTTGCGAAACAATTCATTGTTGGAGCAATAAGTTCCAATGGTGTTTTAATTGCAATCACAATGGACAGCGATTTCTAGAACACTGCTGCAACGTTGCACAGCATTTCTGACTTCACTGTCAAATGGAGGCACCAATTCAATTTCTTGTTCAGGAACAAGATCAAATGGAATGGGCACGTTCAAGTTAAACTGGAACTGGAATGGGCACTCTCTGGAGTGGGCATGCAGCCCCCATCACAGTTTGGAGCAGTCGTAGCTTGTTTTCTATGGACATACTTTCATTCATGACATTGCCATAATTAGTCCATGCCTTATTTACATAATGGTAGCCAGCTCCATCGAGGGCTCGGAAGAGGTGAAAAATACGACATTTCTTGTAAATATTGTTAGTGATTTTCTTCGCACTGTGTAGTATCAGAGACAGGAGACTGTGTAGTATCAAAGACAAGAAGCTGTGTAGTATCAGAGACAGGAGACTGTGTAGTATCAGAGACAGGAGACTGTGTAGTATCAGAGACAGGAGACTGTGTAGTATCAGAGACAGGAGACTGTGTAGTATCAGAGACAGGAGACTGTGTAGTATCAGAGACAGGAGACTGTAGTATCAAAGACAAGAAGCTGTGTAGTATCAGAGACAGGAGACTTTGTAGTATCAGAGACAAGAAGCTGTGTAGTATCAAAGACAGAAAGCTGTGTAGTATCAGAGACAGAAAGCTGAGTAGTATCAAAGACAGAAAGCTGTGTACTATCAAAGACAAGAAGCTGTGTAGTATCAGAGACAGAAAGCTATGTAGTATCAAAGACAAGAAGCTGTGTAGTATCAAAGACAGGAGGCTGTGTAGTATCAGAGACAGAAAGCTGTGTATTATCAAAGACAAGAGGCTGTGTAGTATCAGAGACAGAAAGCTGTGTAGTATCAAAGACAAGAAGCTGTGTAGTATCGGAGACAGAAAGCTGTGTAGTATCGAAGACAGGAAGCTGTGTAGTATCAAAGACAGGAGGCTGTGTAGTATCAAAGACAAGAAGCTGTGTAGTATCAGAGACAGAAAGCTGTGTAGTATCAAAGACAGGAAGCTGTGTAGTATCAAAGACAGGAGGCTGTGTAGTATCAAAGACAAGAAGCTGTGTAGTATCAGAGACAAGAAGCTGTGTAGTATCAAAGACAGGAGACTGTGTTGTATCAAGACACGAAGCTGTGTAGTATCAAAGACAAGAAGCTGTGTAGTATCAAAGGCAGGAGGCTGTGTAGTATCAGAGACAAGAAGCTGTGTAGTATCAAAGGCAGGAGAATGTGGTGTATCAAAGACAAGAAGCTGTGTAGTATCAAAGACAGGAGACTGTGTAGTATCAAAGACAAGAAGCTGTGTAGTATCAAAGGCAGGAGGCTGTGTAGTATCAGAGACAAGAAGCTGTGTAGTATCAAAGACAAGAAGCTGTGTAGTATGAAAGACAGGAAGCTGTGTAGTATCAAAGACAGGAAGCTGTGTAGTATCAAAGACAGGAAGCTGTGTAGTATCAGAGACAAGAAGCTGTGTAGCATCAAAGACAGTAAGCCCTACTGCTGAAAGGCGGGTACCGGTGTGCTAAGTGGACCTAATGTTGATGATAGTGGATATATATATATACCTATGTATAAAACACTTCATTACACACGAAACAAGTGTATATTCAATTTACCATATCGCCTGTTAATCATTCGTGTTCTACGTACTGAAAAGAAAACAGGTATAGAAAGTCTTTTTTGTAGGTTACCAAAAGTTTATGTCCTACAATACATGGGTAAACAGCATTCATCATTCAGTAACTCTGTTTCCCACACAAACGAAGTCCCCATCAACAGGTCTCTGAAAGCACGCACGTAAAAATATATGCATGTACGCATGCCATAGTACTACGAAGACTCATCTTCTCAGGCCAACACATTAATTACCCGCAATCACGCAATTAACAAGTCATGCTCCTGTAATTAGGGTACAGTTACAGTACTTGTCATGCTCCTGCAATTAAGGTACAGTTACAGTACTTATCATGCTCCTGTAATTAAGGTACAGTTACAGTACTTGTCATGCTCCTGTAATTAAGGTACAGTTACAGTACTTGTCATGCTCATGTAATTAAGGTACAGTTACAGTACTTGTCATGCTCCTGCAATTAAGGTACAGTTACAGTACTTGTCATGCTCCTGTAATTAAGGTACAGTTACAGTACTTGTCATGCTCATGTAATTAAGGTACAGATACAGTACTTGTCATGCTCCTGCAATTAAGGGACAGTTACAGTACTTGTCATGCTCCTGTAATTAAGGTACAGTTACAGTACCTGTCATGCTCCTGAAATTAAGGTACAGTTACAGTTATTGTCATGCTCCTACATTAAAGGTACAGTTACAGTACTTGTGACCCAAGTACAAGTTACGTCGTGAAGGTGCGTTTGAGATGCACCATCTGTTCAGATGGTGCATCTCAAGTGCACTCGGTGCCCTCACGGGCAGCGAGTGCACTCTCTGTCCATGTAATTATGCATCACTGTATAGTACAGCTGGAAGATAGGAGGCTAATCGGCGTACAGGGAGAGTATAGGAACAAGGATTTCTTTCTATACACGCTAGAAAGCCGGGCATTAATGGTGAACTAGACTTTGTTTGGCTAGGTTAGTGTTAGTGTTTAACAATCTGTTAATACTTTTCCAGAAAGCGCTCAGTAGAAAAAAAAAAGAAAAAATCCTAATAAACCTTATTTTCTCAACCAAGAAAAATTCAGTCAATTTGCCACGCAGACGCGTTCAAGTTCAACAGCTGAATGCGACAGCTGATCCAAGTAATTTAACGATCACGTGAATGAGCAAAAGTAATAGATTGTTATGAAGCCAAACTATTGTATACCAACGATTCCCAGTTTTATGGGAGTTGACCAGCTCGGAGAGATGGCGCTGAGTAGTGATAGAACTAGAACGTGTTCACACAAGCAAACTAGCAAAATGTTCGTATTCATTAAAACGCTGGTTATTCGCGCGCATTTCTTCAGGTGGTAATTATTAATACGCTCCAGAAATTATATTAGAATTTCGATGGCGTGTAATCGAGTGCACCTTCAATGTGGTGGCATGACTAGGTGGTTAATCCAGGTATGACGGCGAAATGATAGATTTGATTGTGGCGAGTGAGGGACAGGGATGTGGCGAGGGAGTTTGGCGAGTGAGCGTCCGAATAGCAAACGAGGAAGCCGTGTAGCGCCCGAGCAGCAAACGAGAAGGCCGTGTAGCGCCCGAGCAGCAAACGAGCAGGGCGTGTAGCACTCGAGCAGCAAACGAGAAGGCCGTGTAGCGCCCAAGCAGCAAATGAGAAGGCCGTGTAGCACCCGAGCAGCAAATGAGAAGGCTGTGTTGCGCCCGAGCAGCAAACGAGAAGACCGAGTAGCGCCCGAGCAGCAGGTGCAAACTCCGTTTAGCGCTCGAGCAGCAAACGAGAAGGCCGTGTATCGTCCGAGCAGCAAACGATAAGGCAGTGTAGTACCCGAGCAGCAAACGAAAAGGCCGTGTAGCCCCGAGCAGCAGACGAGAAAGCCGTGTAGCGCCCGAGCAAAACACGAAGAAGGCTGTGTAGGGCATGAGTACCAAACAGGAAGGCCGTCTAGTGTTCGAGTAGAACATAAGAAGGCCGTGTAGGGCTGAGTTCAAAAAATATAAATGATCTTAAACATGATCCTGTTCTTGGTCTGGTCAGATTCTGGAACAAATTCTGTTCGATCGCACACTTTACTCATCAAACCTTTATTACCCGTGTACGACCACCCATAAAAAGCAAAAACCTAACGTTACCAAACTTTATTGATAACATTATAATAATTAGCATTTACAATTCGTTCGAATAATTCGTTCGAATAATGAATTCGAATAGTTTATTCGAATACTGAATAAAGGACTCACTTTTATCAAAGTCATAGAATTATATCTATTACCTGACATTTTTTTTTCAATAGGGCCTGAAGGCCTTGGGAAGATCCCTTCACCACAGAGTATCCCATTCATGATATCTAACTACAAATACTGAAACTAGGCATCTATTGATACAAGGAAACGGTTCATTTACTTTAGCTTAAGACTAATTTAACTCAGTGCGCATCATCATCTGAATGACTCACCGGCGTACCATCACTAAGTTGACTTGTCGTGAGGCCCACGTATATTTGTGTGTCAACGAAATACTATGAAGTGACCATCACTAAACTGAGTAGCCCTCACCGTTAGAGGTCGCCACGTCCATCACAGCCACGGTCAGGGACCATATGGGACCCTGTATACGACTAACCGTGCCGGTCATGGTCTGTTACTCGAAGGGTCATTACGTGTTTAACGTCTCTGTACGTATCTAAGATACTATTCCAAGATACAACACGTTTCATTTCAGACCGGCTAGTCTTGACAAAGCATTTATTTTTAAGTAATAAAGTTATTAGAGTGTTATAGTAACGTAGATACATCTGATCCTGTTTAACTGCTGACGCGCCTGGGTCTTGTTCCGTAGAATCGCGACAACAGTTGCAGTGACACTGGAGGTGCGACTCTGCTGCACTGGCCTATAACATTGCTGCGGCTTCCATTCCTCGGTATCTAGACAACGAAACAATATTACACTCCAAGCTGCAGTTGGTTCAGAGTCTTTGACGTCATCCCAAATGCAACTATTTGTTTGTGACGTTATCCCAATTGCAACTATTGCCTGTGACGTCATCCCAATTGCAACTATTGCCTGTGACGCGTCCTCCCAAATGCAACTATTGCCTGTAACGTCATGCCAACTGCAACTATTTCCTGTGACGTCATCTCAATTGCAACTATTGCCTATGACGTCATCCAAAATTCAACAATTGCATGTGACGTCATTCCAATTCAACTATTGCCTGTGACGTCATCAGAATTGCAACTATTTCCTGTGACGTCATTCCAATTGCAACTATTGTCTGTGACGTCATCCAAAATGCAACAATGCCTGTGACGTCATCCCAATTGCAACTATTGCTCCTGACGTCATCCCAATTGCTACTGTTGCGCGTTTAGACGCAACGTTTTTACGTTGTATCTAATCATCATCAGCATCTCAATGTTGACAGAGATTATCCCGATGGCGTACCTCGGTTACTCCTTAATGCATGGATATGAATATGTATTTACAAGTTCGTACGTTCAACTTCGTTGCGTTCCATGCTTCAGTCATGCACGGATGCCGGTCGATGAATTAAATGTATTGACATTAACAATAATTGATCAAAAATAACTCCGTACACCTGATACGAACACTTTTTTGCCGTCGAAATGTAATGACGTCAGAGCTCTCCAAGATAATAATTGTTCTGCACACCTCTCCAGAGTCTGTGCAGCTTGGGTAAATCTGATTAACACGGAGAAAGCTGTGGAGAAAAATGCTTGAATGTATACGCATTCAATACTTGGGTTTATTAGGATTCTATGTACAAATTATTTGAGATGCACATGCACAACATGAGATTGTATGACGAGGAAAACGTGAACAAGCTGAATGTTTGTTCGGCAAGAACCTTTATATTTAAATGCTACGAAATAACCAGAAAATCGGAAAATCAAGCCGTAATATGTTAACGATTGTGGACTGTCACACGACCTGGACCGAAACATTTATGGAAGGGGTGTCCAAGTCGAAATGGAGGACATCATCGGGAAAACTCGAGAAATGATCACGCCAAAAGTCTGCATCCGTAAAAGAATGCATTTCGGAAAGGAAGAGGATAATTAGCAGTCCATGAGAACAGGAATGTCTATACAATGGTTAATATAAACATGCTAATTTCATTCAACCATTGGCTAGAATGGTCAACTCTAACTCGCTGACAATAACCAATCCCTTTCAGCGACCATTCTCGTACGTAATTCAAAATAAAAGGCGAGGAGTGACCGTCTACTCTTGAGCACTCTACTTCTCCAGATATAAGTCACAGGTGGAATAATCGCCGTTGATGACCATCCAGTAAATTTGAGATCAGTTTTCAGTTAGTATTACCTATGCTGAAGATGTTTCTTTCCTTGAAACCACTCTTTCTTCCATCGGTGGATTCAAAAAGCCTGTGACTTCTAAGATCGGCAAGTTCACCACAAGCTCTGTCAACCAGCGACTGGGGCGCCTCTAGCGGCAAAAGTTTGTGCCGCTGCTGCTTCCTGTTGGCCTCTAGGTTCCTAACGTTGGAGGCCAGCATGCGCTGGTGGCGGTGGTGATGACAGTTGCAGGGAGCTTGAACACGAGGAGGCATTTTGGCCAACACTGACCAGTTCACAAGACGCATCTTCGCTTTCTTATCGCTCTTACATTCACCGAATTATGCTATCTAAGCATTTAACCCTCTTAAGAGGTGCAATGCAATTCCTAAAATATATTGGGGCGTTCGCTTGTTTCCTTCCTTGGCACTTATACTTCAATCGAAGTCTGTTATCAATGCATCTAAATTTGTAAACGGTTCATAGCTGTGATGGGCAATAGTTCCTACTTAAAGTCGACTATTGTTCGCTTGTTTATTTGCTTATAGCTGACAATTCTGTTAGCAATGTGTGTATCTCTGTTAGCATTGGCCAGGTCACTAGACCTGTTTTCTTGGTACTGATCAGTTTATCGAGTTCTTGTACCTACGTATAACTGCCACCTTGTCATGAGTCAACTGCAGTCTTGTCATGAGTCAACTGCAGTCTTGTCATGAGTCAACTGCATTCTTGTCATGAGTCAACTGCAACCTTGTCATGAGTCAACTGCATTCTTGTCATGAGTCAACTGCAGTCTTGTCATGAGTCAACTGCAGTCTTGTCATGAGTCAACTGCAACCTTGTTATGAGTCAACTGCAGTCTTGTCATGAGTCAACTGCAACCTTGTTATGAGTCAACTACAACCTTGTTATGAGTCAACTACAGCCTTGTCATGAGTCAACTGCAACCTTGTCATGAGTCAACTGCAACCTTGGTATGAGTCCACTGCAATCTTGTCATGAGTTAACTGCAACCTTGTTATGAGTCAACTACAACCTTGTCATGAGTCAACTGCAACCTTGTCATGAGTCAACTATAACTTTATCATGAGTCAATTGCAACCTTGTCCTGAGTCAACTGCAACCTTGTCATCAGTCAACTGTCACCATGTGATGAGTCAACTGCCACCTTGTCATGAGTCAACTGTTACCTTGTCATGAGTCAACTGCAACCTTGTCGTGAGTCAACTGCAACCTTATCATGAGTTAACTGCAACCATGTCATGAGCCAACTGCAATCTTGTCATGAGTCAACTGCAACCTTGTCATGAGTCAACTGCGACCTTGTCATGAGTCAACTGCAACCTTGTCATGAGTTAACTGCAACCATGGCATGAGTCAACTGCAACCTTGTCATGAGTCAACTGCCACCTTGTCATGGATCAACTGCCATCTTGTCATGAGTCAACTGCCACCTTGTCATGAGTCAACTGTTACCTTGTCATGAGTCAACTGCCACCTTGTCATGAGTTAACTGTCACCTTGTCATGAGTCAACTGCAACCTTGTCATGGGTCAACTGCAACCTTGTCATGGGTCAACTGCCACCATGTCATGAGCTAACTGTCACCTTGTCATGAGTCAACTGCCACCTTGTCATGAGTCAACTGCCACCTTGTCATGAGTCAACTGCAACCTTGTCGTGAGTCAACTGCAACCTTGTCATGAGTTAACTGCAACCATGTCACGAGTCAACTGAAACCTTGTCATGAGTCAAGTGCCACCTTGTCATGGGTCAACTGCCACCTTGTCATGGGTCAACTGCCACCTTGTCATGAGTCAACTGCCACCTTGTCATGAGTCAACTGTCACCATGTCATGAGTCAACTGCCACCTTGTCATGAGTCAACTGTCACCTTGTCATGAGTCAACTACATCCTTATCATGAGTCAACTGCAACCTTGTCATGAGTTAACTGCAACCATGTCATGAGCCAACTGCAATCTTGTCATGAGTCAACTGTTATTTTGTCATGAGTCAACTGCAACCTTGTCATGGGTCAACTGCAACCTTGTCCTGAGTCAATTGCAACCTTGTCCTGAGTCAACTGCAACCTTGTCATCAGTCAACTGTTACCTTGTCATGAGTCAACTGCAACCTTGTCATGGGTCAACTGCAACCTTGTCATGAGTCAATTGCAACCTTGTCCTGAGTCAACTGCAACCTTGTCCTGAGTCAATTGCAACCTTGTCCTGAGTCAACTGCAACCTTGTCATCAGTCAACTGTTACCTTGTCATAAGTCAACTGCAACCTTGTCATGGGTCAACTGCAACCTTGTCATGAGTCAATTGCAACCTTGTCCTGAGTCAACTGCAACCTTGTCATGAATTCAACTGCACTGTCGTTACTTCCTAAAGTGATTGATCGATGCTCTCGTTGTTGTTCGTTTTGTCCAGGTATCAGGACGTAATCTGCCAAACGCTTTTACAAAGGCGTCAGATTTGCAAGTTGAGATTTGTTTGATTACCTTCCAGAAGGGAATTCTGAAAAGCCGATTGAGACTGTATTTTGTACTGTTGGCCCTTCGGTCGATTCAAGATATCCAAATAAATATTATATGTTAATTGAAACAAGGTGAATAATAAATGGTATTGGCCATACTATATCAGAGTTTCAACCTTTCAGGCACCCTTCATTTGTCTCCTTACCATTGAATGATTTGCAACGGGAACTTAATTCTGAACTTTGTCGGGCTCGTGTTCGAAACTAAATTTTTCGAGGGCAATTTTAATCAATTGAGGTTTCATTTACAGTTCTCTCGTTGACAAAAAACAGAACTTATGTTTAACAAGGAAAAACATAAGCAACATTCATTTACGTAAGCTGCAACGTTCATTTACTGCGGCGCTTCAGTTCAGGTCATTGGATGTTTAATTTACATTCCAACATTCACCAAACGCCTTGTAAACCTTCCCAAAACATTATATGATTTTATTCGATCTCTTTCCACGATGTTTGATCGGCTACGTCCTAAAAGAAGTTGTTGTATGTATGCTCTGATAGCTGTATTAGTCTATGTGTGCTCTGATAGCTGTATTAGTCTATGTGTGCTCTGATAGCTGTACTGGTCTATGTGTGCTCTGATAGCTGTAATAGTGCTCTGATAGCTGTACTAGTCTATGTGTGCTCTGATAGCGGTATAAGTCTGTGTGTGCTCTGATAGCGGTATAAGTCTATGTGTGCTCTGATAGCTGTATTAGTCTATGTGTGCTCTGATAGCTGTATTAGTCTATGTGTGCTCTGATAGCTGTATTAGTCTATGTGTGCTCTGATAGCTGTGATAGTGCTCTGATAGCTGTACTAGTCTATGTGTGCTCTGATAGCGGTATAAGTCTATGTGTGCTCTGATAGCGGTATAAGTCTATGTGTGCTCTGATAGCTGTATTAGTCTATGTGAGCTCTGATAGCTGTATTAGTCTATGTGTGCTCTGATAGCTGTAATAGTGCTCTGATAGCTGTACTAGTCTATGTGTGATCTGATAGCGGTATAAGTCTATGTGTGCTCTGATAGCGGTATAAGTCTGTGTGTGCTCTGATAGCTGTATTAGTCTATGTGTGTTTTGATAGCTGTATTAGTCTATGTGTGCTTTGATAGCTGTATTAGTCTATATGTGCTCTGATAGCTGTATTAGTCTATGTGTGTTCTGATAGCGGTATAAGTCTATGTGTGCTCTGATAGCGGTATAAGTCTATGTGTGCTCTGATAGTCTATGTGAGCTCTGATAGCTGTATTAGTCTATGTGTGCTCTGATAGCGGTATAAGTCTATGTGTGCTCTGATAGTCTATGTGAGCTCTGATAGCTGTATTAGTCTATGTGTGCTCTGATAGCTGTATTAGTCTATATGTGCTCTGGAAGCTGTATTAGTCTATGTGTGCTCTGATAGCGGTATAAGTCTATGTGTGCTCTGATAGTCTATGTGTGCTCTGATAGCTGTATTAGTCTATGTGTGCTCTGATAGCTGTATTATTCTAAGTGTGCTTTGATAACTGTATCAGTCTATATGTGCTCTGGTAGCTGTATTAGTCTATGTGTTCTCTGATAGCGATATAATTCTATGTGTGCTCTGATAGCTGTATTAGTCTGTGTGTGCTCTGATAGCTGTATAAGTCTATGTGTTCTCCGACAGCGGTATAAGTCTATGTGTGCTCTGAAAGCGGTATAAGTCTATGTGTACTCCCTCTGATAGTCTATGTGTGCTCTGATAGCTGTATTAGTCTATGTGTGCTCTGATAGCTGTATTATTCTATGTGTGCTTTGATAGCTGTATTAGTCTATATGTGCTCCGGAAGCTGTATTAGTCTATGTGTGCTCAGATAGCGGTAAAGGTCTATGTGTGCTCTGAAAGCTGCATTAGACTGTGTGTGCTCTGATAACTGTATAAGTCTATGTGTGCTCTGAAAGCGGTATAAGTCTATGTGTGCTCCGATAGCGTTATAAGTCTATGTGTGCTCTGATCGCGGTATAAGTCTATGTGTGCTCTGATAGCGGTATAATTCTATGTGTGCTCTGATAGCGGTATAAGTCCGTGTGTGCTCCGATAGCGCTATAAGTCTACGTGTGGTCTGATAGCGGTATAAGTCTATGTGTGCTCCGATAGCGTTATAAGTCTATGTGTGCTCTGATAGCGGTATAAGTCTATGTGTTCTCTGATAGCGGTATAAGTCTATGTGTGCTCTGATGGCGCTATAAGTCTACGTGTGCTCTGATAGCGGTATAAGTCTATGTGTGCTCTGATAGCGGTATAAGTCTATGTGTGCTCTGATAGCGTTATAAGTCTATGTGTGCTCCGAGAGCGTTATAAATCTATGTTTGCTCTGATTGTGGTATAAGTCTATGTGTGCTCTGATAGCGGTATAAGTCTATGTGTGCTCTGATAGCGGTATAAGTCTACGTGTGCTCTGATAGCGGTATAAGTCTATGTGTGCTCTGATAGCGGTATAAGTCTGTGTGTGCTCTGATAGCGGTATAAGTCTATGTGTGCTCTGATAGCGGTATAAGTCTATGTGTGCTCTGATAGCGGTATAAGTCTATGTTTGCTCTGATA
>SDVV010026937.1:0-12181 GCA_016164225.1 Gammarus roeselii | reverse complement strand
ACAGTAGTGACCTAAGCATGCCGTGAGTTGAAACTATTCCAGACACTGAGGATGATTTGTCGATGAATTTATGCAGCGCTGGCTGCTGGTTTGACGTTTGGTGCCAGAAGGATATTGACTCCAGTGCACTAGAAAGCCTTGACGCTCTAATCTAATCAACATTTTATCAAGCAACTGTGCAGGGTCATTTCCGTTCTGATAACTGTTACTGCCTAATTGTCTGCTGTGGTCGTGCTAAGCTGGTCCCTTTGCAGGCAAGCTGTCTCCCTAGCCCATAACTAATCGGTGCATCTACGATTACGCCTCGGCGTGCACCAGCCCCTCGTGGGAGTAAATATGTGCTTTTATGACAGAACAGACCATATATGCCAACAGCCCGGGCGATTACAATGACGACGTGGTATGTAAGATTATGCATCTCGAGCGCTTGTAACCCATTTGCACCTCCACGACTTAGAGCTGTATGAGGGCGGACATGTGATCCGCCCTTATAAAGAACCATTGCGGCACAAGTGGCTACCTGGTACATCATATGTGCTCCATTTCGGTACGCTAGTAACACCGGGTCGGCGTGCAGAGCACTACATACCAAGACATTGAGGCTCCCTGGTATACGCTATTAACATAACTAAGAGATTCAATGAAGATCCACAACGCACCCTCATAAACAAAGTACTCACGCACATCCATCCAAACTACATGAAGTCGCTTGCTAATTCAGACATGCACACAGAAGTCTACCACAACAAGCCATCTCAAACTCGCTACTTCCCCTATGGTGTCCCACAGGGCTCCATTTTTTCCCTTCACTCCTCAATGCCTCCATGTACGACCTGTCCTTATCAACTTGACCCAACACCTACATCAGTTCATACGCGGATGAGCTCACAATTCCATATCAACTTAACCCAACACCCAACACATCCGGCGACCATGAGCTGGTCGTCGGAAACAACCTGTTGAAGAAGCGATATATCCACAAGTACACATGGGTATGGATGGCGAATGGTGCACTGGTGGAGAGAGCGCTGATGGATTTTGTGCTGATTTCGAGGACAGTGGTGGGGAGGCTGTTGGATGTGCGGGTGTTGAGAGGAGAGGGTGGAAGAGTGTCTGATGATCTGCTGGTGAAATGAAGATTAAGAGTGGAGCATAGGCGGAAGGGGAACAAAAGAGTGACAGGACAAAGAGAGGTAGTGAACATGAGTGAGCTAAATGAGAAAAGCAAAGTGGAGGAGTTCCAGCGGGCGTTGAGGGAGAAATTTGACATCGTGAGAGGGCAGGACCTGCGAGATGTGGAGGAAGAATGGGAGATACACAGCGATGCCTTGTTGAGATGTTCGAAAAATGTTTGTGGTGTGCGACGTGTGGGCGGGTGCAGACGGAAGGGCTGCGAGTGGTGGAACGAGGAAGTCAAACTGGCGGTGGCGCAGAAAAGAAGAACTTTTGAGGTGTGGTTGCAGGCGAAGTCGGTGGTGGCTATGACAACTATAAGGAGAAGAAAAAGGAGGTAAAGCGAGTGCTGAGGAGAACCAAAAGAGACGCTGATGCCAGGTGGGGCAGACTGTTGTGCCATAATTTTGAGGAGACCAAAAAGATGTTGTGGAGGGTGAGAAAGAGCCCGGAAAGGAGAAAGCGGTGAATGATGAAAACGGCCAGTGTTGACGGAAAGTGTTGGTGTACGGAAAAGGTGGGCCGAGTATTTTGATGAACTGTTGAATGTCGAGGATGACATAAAGGTTGACCTTATTGCGGTGAGCGGTGGTGCGCGAATGCCGTTTTTTGGAGAGAGACTTGTTGCGGACATCACTAGGAAAGATGTGCAGGAGACGGTGGACGTGATGAAAACAGGGAAAGCCCCTGGTTTGGATGGTGTTGCGACTGAATGCTAGAAAAAGGGTGGAATAACAATTGTCGAATAGTTGGTGAGGCTACTGAACATTTGTTTTGTGGCTGGCGTAGTACCGATTGAGTGCCGCAGTGCCTCCGTTGTCCCGCTGTATAAGAGCAAAGGCGATAAAAATGAATGCTGCAACTCAAGTGGTATCATTTCGTCGTGTGTGGTCGGAAAGTTGTATGGGAGAATGCTGTTCATAAAGATTAGAGAATGTACGGATTGCGCCATTGAAGAGCAACAGTGTAGCTTTAGGAGTGGTAGAGGGTGTGCCGATCAGATTTTTGCAGAGACGAGTCTGTGAGAAGTACCTTGCAAAGGGAAAGAATGTTTTCTTGGCCTCCATGGATCTGGAAAAGGCATACAACAGGATTGACAAGGTAGCGCTGTGGAGGGTATTGCGTTTGTATGGAGTGGGCGGAAAGCTGTTTGAAGGGTGCAGATTTTTTATGATGGCAGTCGAGCATGTGTCAGAGTGGGAAGCGAGGTGAGTGATTGGTTTACAGTGAAAGTGGGACTGAGATAAGGCTGCGTGATGTCTCCATAGCTGTTCAATCTTTATATGGATGGAGTGGTCAGGGAGGAAGCGGATGGGCGGAGTTGGCAGTTGAGCCAGTTCCTGTTTGCGGATGATACGGCACTGGTGGTGGATTCTGAAGAGAAGCTATGTAGGCTAGAGTTTGAGTTTGGGTAGAGTGTGTGAGAGAAGGAAGCTTCGAGTGGACATGGGTAAAAATCAAGTAATGAGATGCTCGAGGACTGTCGATGCCAGTAGAATTGGTGTTATCCTAGATGGAGAGTTGTTGGAAGAAGTTCAGTATTTTAAGTATCTGGGATCCCATGGGGAGACGACTGAACTAGTGGAAGCTGAGGTGAAGTCGCGAGTGAAGGAGAGGTGTAAAGGGTTGGGTGCACTTGAGAGTGTAATGAGCTGCAGGACGTTGGGGATGGAAGCCAAGAGATTGTTGTATGAGGGTGTCGTTGTCTAAACTGTGCTGTATGGAGCTGAGACTTGGGGGGTGAGAACAGAGGAGGGAAGATGGTTGAATGTTTTCGCGATGGAACGTTTAAGGAGCATGGCTGGAGTGTCGTTGAGACAGATTCACTAATTACGTGGTTCAAACCAGAACGGAAATGGTGAAGAAGTTGGAGGACCGAGTTGATTCGCGTGTTTTGAGATGGTTCGGACACATGGTGAGGATGGATGCAGGGGGGTTGGTGAAATGGTTGTTGAAGGCAGAGGTGAGTGGACATGGCCTAGAGGGAGACCGAAGTTTGGGTGGATGGATGGTGTGAGGTAGGCGTTAGGAAGGAGAGACGTGAGTGTGGAGGTAGCGAGAGAGCGTGCACTGGATTGGCGTGAGTGGTGAATAATTATGAACTAATGAGTTTTGACGATGTGCTTAAGGGCCCGGTCATCATGACGCGTCAGGGGTAAACCAGTCAAACTGTCGTCCTCTGCTGCCAACACTGACCTCGAACCGCTCTTACGACCCGGCGGGTGTGTTTAGGAGGTTTCGACCGGACCCTTTTGCGCAAGCGGGCTAAGGTGCGCGAGTGTAAGGTGCTCCTTGCTGAGGGATGTTGGCCTTGTGTCTGTATCCGTAGCTGTAATTGTGTTCAGCCTCACGTTATACTCAACAACACTTCCATACCCCACGGTCACGATAATTTTACAGATACAGACACTAGGTCGAATGCCTCAGAAACGGGAGTGGCAGACGGCAAAGCGCATCTCACACCCTCATACGCTCACAATCACACAATTAGCCCCGCAACACACACTCTGGGTCACAAGTGCGGTCCGAGGATCCGTTGTCAGCAGCAGGGCCCGGCAGTTTTCACTGGTTTACTCTCGCCGCATCATGATGGCCAAGCCCTCTCCCCCCCCCACCCACGACCATCCTGTCAACGTGATGCAAAGTGCGGGAAAGCACTTCAGAGCAGCGTCTAAAACCAAGCATTCTCCACTCACGCCCGTTCATTGCACGCTCTCCCGCACTTCCACTTTGAAGTCTCTCTTCCTCAATACCTGCTTCACTCCCTCCATCCACCCAAACTTCGGTCTACCTCTAGGCCTCCGCCTTCATCACCCTTTTTACCAATCTTCCTTCATCCATCCTCACCATGTGCCTGAACCATCTCAGAACACGCGAATCCACTCTGTCCAACTTCTTCACCATCCCCGTTCTGATTCGGACCATGTCGTTGGTGATCCGGTCTCTCAGCGTAACTCTAGTCATGCTCCTCAAGCATTTCATTTTGAAAACATTCAACCTTCTACTCTCCTTTGCTCTCACCCCCAAGTCTCAGCTCCATAGAGCACAGTTGGGACAACAACACCCTCATACAACCCTCTATTTGCATCCATCAACAACGTCCTACAGCTCATTACACTCTTCAGTGGGCCAAGCACTTTACACCCTTCTTTCACTCGCACCTTCACTTCAGTTTCCTCTAGTTGTCTCCTTCACATGGGAGCCCAGATACTTCAAACACTGAACTTCATCCAAGAGCTCTCCATTTGGAAGGACACTATTTTTGCTCGCATCCACAGGCCTCGAGCATCTCATTCCTTTACTTTTACCCACGATCACTCGAAGCTTCCTCCTCTCTCGCACTCCACCAAACTCAGACACTAGCCTACATAGCCTCTCCTCTGAATCCGCTACCAGCGCCGTATCATCCGCAAATAGCAACTGGCTCAACTGCCAACTCCGCTCATTCGCTTCTAATAGCTCCAAGCCACGACCCAGCACACTTGCGTTCACCTCCCTGACCACTCCATCCATATAGAGATTTGAACAGTCATGGAGACATCACGCAGCCTTGTCTCCGTCCCACTTTCACTGAACCAATCACTCACCTAACTTCCCACACTGACACATGCTCGACTGCCAACGTATAAACTGTGCACCGCTTTCAACAGATATCCGCCCACTCCATGCAAACGCAACACCCTCCAGAGCGCTTCCCTGTTAATCCTGTCGTATGCCTTTTCCAGATCCATGAAGGCTCAGAACACATTCTTTCTCTCTGTAAGGCACTTCTCACAGACCTGTCTTACTGCACAAATGTGTCACAAGTATCTGACGATACTTGTGTCACAGGAATAATGGTCAGACCTCACGCAAACAGCATCAGCAGTGAAGCCAAACCGAGACTGAACGTGAACCGGGCACTCTCCATTATTATCTACGGTCACTTCAAGGAATCAATTACAGTGCTAAACAAATTACCTAGCTCCCACACACATCAACTTCCTACAAAAATATAGAACACTGCTCTAACGCATCGCATCGCGCTGTTCGCACCCATTCTCCATCCGCATGTGGAAACAAAGGTTCTCTTTTTCAAAAATCATCTTGATTCAAGGGGGCGACACAGTTCTCCAACAAGATTGGGGGTCCTACCTTCCCTGTCACCACCTATTCAACCCAAATTAAACCAACCGAGACATACATAACTCATCGGCAGCAGTCTTTGGCTGCCTTACACCACCATTCCCCATCCTACAGACGAAGTATCAATGTACACACCGACACCCACACACACTCACCCACACACACTCACAAACACACACACACTTCACATCTCTTGCACTGGGTGACAATAGAGCCAACACGGTACTACAGTCAACCACAGAAAGTGGACTTGATGGAATTTGGGTTACCCAGGGGTGACAAGGTTCATCTGCAGTGGCTAAGTATCGTGCACCACACGGCTCTCCTGGCATAGCGCTCCCTCCGACCTGTGTTTGCATTGCCGGGGGGCTCCCAATACGGTTGAATACATCATGAAGTTGGGTCGAGCTACTGCACTCGGCAGACTCAATCATAATATCACGCTGGTGCGTGATCTGTGAGATTGTCCCCAAGACTGCATCATCTTCCCCAGGGGTAACATTCCCATCATGCACATGTCGGTGAGTGTCTAGGCTTTCAATTTGCGCGCCGGCCGTGGCTTTTCCAACGATGAACGAGCTAGGGCTAAGCAACAAAAACATCAACAACAAACATTGAGGGTATTCACCTGGAAGACTTTCATTGTCTAGGCCCCGCGTCTAACTGTTGCAGGTGCACAACGTGGCGCCCAACGAGACGTACAGCGAAACGCACGGCTACCGCTCGCTTTGGTCCATTTTGCGCATCTCCCACCATGTGGTCGCCAACGCCATCATAGACGGCGCCAATGTGGAGGGGACGCTGCTGGTGCCAACACCGCAGCAGGCCGGCGACATCCTGAAAAACAAACAAACGTGAGTGGCTCGTCCTAGAGGGTGTCTACGCAATAAAGAAAAACGATGATTATTCCCAGTTTCACCTGAGGAATCTTTTTGAACAATATTGTTACTTCAAATTGGAGTTGGCAATATTGTGTTTTGCTGCGGCTGTGAGGGTACATATTATTTCTACTACAAGCGTGGACGCATATGTGTTTATGTATGCGATAAAATTAGCAGATAAGTATCATGCTATACTGACTCACTTTTCGAACTAGTTTCCAGGAATATGTAACATCTGAATATGATGCTCATATTTATTCATCATTTCTTGAGAATGCGGTCAACATTGAAAATATACTGTGATAGATGCGAAGTATTATAGTGTCTTTCAACAGCACGTTGCTATACCTGTACGTGGCCATACGCTGTTTCTGAATAATGCGCAACTGCAGTGGTTGAAGTAGTGCTAAAGCACATGTACCACAAATTGCAATACGCAGTTTTAATCTTTATAACAGCAACTTCAAAACACACATGTATTGACGCGTAGACATAATTGATTTTGTTTTGTTTTTAATGAGTTTCCTCCTTAAATGTCATATTTTTTGTTTTTTAAGAACTTCTTTCTTGTGCATTCATGGGTGAGGTACTCTACAATGTGGGTAAATCTCATTAATAGGATCCGGTTGCTATCTCTTCTTTTTGCCATATTTCTTATTTACCTGAGAACTTTGACTCTATAGAGCTGATACCTACTGTACCGGTACCCGCTTAATGTCTTCCAGTGTTCCCAAGAACTGCCGAGTGGCGTACACCCTCCGTGGCGACAAGTACCTGCCAGACCCCAACTTCAGAGTATATAGCGGGGAAGGGAAGCGGCCGGCGCGGTACCTCCACGTCTCTGTTCAGGACCACATCAAGTGAGTATGACGGGACTGGAGTGGCGCGTCTGCGTTGAAGCAAGTACAAAAATTGTGGGAGCATGGACATCAAATTCTGCGGACAGAATTTGTGTGAGCATTGGCAAAAATAGTGGGAGCATTTTTGTTATTACTTACTGCCAGCCCCTGCTGCGGCTTAGCAGCCACAACCGGCGCACAGCCCGAAACCCCGGATACCCACCCGGCAAGTACAGCCTACTTTATTAGACACACACCCACAAATATTGATGTTATCTCGCGGACGCTCCCATAGACCACACTGACGTCGTGAAATTATGCGTGAACTTACTGAGTGTAATGGCTGTGCACGACGTCATGATGTGCTCTACCGTATCAGTCGCGCACCGACACCGCAGGTTAAGATCAGAAGAGCGTTCGTTAGATTGTTTGTATGACTGGAATGCTGTTTTGCCCCCGCACCTTTGCCTCGACAGGTAAACCTTGTCACCCCCTTGGCAATATCAACTCTTTCATGTTGAGTCTATTATCAGTCAGTGCAAGAGCTGTGAATTGTGTGCATCTGTTTTTGCATAAATATGTTGTCTGTAGGTTGGGGAGTGGTGTTGTAAAGGGAGCCGCAGGGTACTACTCTGGTGCATTGGTTATGTTATGTTGTAGCCGGCCATGTAAATTAAAGGAAGTCGGAGGCAATAAAAAATTGCCGACAGGCACTTATCAATGGTCGACGGGCTTGTGAGTTTGCCCGACCCAGGAGAGGTCTAGGGTGTTGACCCAAATTGACACTCTCCAGCTACTTAGTTGAGTGGGTCTGGGAGACGATATATCAACAATGACATTTCCATACATTACCCTTATGCGTGGGGAATGACACATACATATATGTCAATATTTATTTATTAACTCAGAGAAGCCCTTGAAACTGGCTTACTACCCACACACTAATGTCAACACTCACTTTCTAACATCAATCTACTCGGGTACACACATGAATAGATATATAGAGAGGATGATTACAGCCATAAATTATCATATTTCTAACATCAATCTACTCCGGTACACACATGAATAGATATATAGAGAGGATGCTTACAACCACCAATAATACGACCTCTACCATGATCAATCTAAGTTTGATCGATATCAACGAAACATAATATTACTAACACAACTTATATGAGCTACTTGCATACGCGCTCACCCGGGTCACACAGTCGGGTTTTGAAGTTGCAAGGAGGGAGCGGGAAGTGCTCAATAATGTTGTTTCCACAACTCCTGGCTTTTCCTCTTGTAAGTATGGTCTTCTACTTGTCCTTGAAGTGGATCCTTTGCGTATTATCTTTACAGCTGAAGAACGCTTTGAAGACTATAATCTTTCTTTCTTGAAGTCGGCAATTGTTTTACTGAAGAACGTTTGAAGACGATAATCTTTCTTACTTGAAGTCGGCTACTGTTTTACTGAAGAACGCTTTGAAGACGATAATCTTTCTTTTCTTGAAGTCGGCTACTGCTTTACTGAAGAACGCTTGAAGACGACAATCTTTCTTCCTTGAAGTGATGTGGATACACTTAACTAAATTGTGTTCTCGAGCAAAGAGATTTTTCTTCGATGCGGCGGGGCGATTTGACGACTAATACGAGCAGACGTACGTTTCGTGATTACTCTTTCACATACTGAACACCAAAAAAGCCCCCGTTACCTGTCAACATGTTCTTAGATAGACTAAACTTGACGTCACAGCCCACAGCTCCCCTGGCAACACCATGGTGACCCTTCAACATCGAATGGCGCATTATTTAAAAACTACACGTAACATAGTGGCTTAGAACCAACCTCTTATCCTTAACTACAAACGCTTCCTTTAAATGATCGCAATCATTAAGGTTTATTGTTTTAACCACTACCTATATGTACTGCAATGACCTCGTAGCTTGCCTTCTCCAGACAACAATGCCACTGTTTAAACAGCAGTCAGCAGCTTTTCCTCATCGTTTTCTCAATAGCGGCGAGTGCGACCTGCTTTGATGATCATCCCTCGACCGAAGGGCAACTGCCTCTGGTTGCGCTGCAACCGCTGTAGCACTGCAGCGACTAGAGCCCGTAGCCTGTAGAATGTAGATGTAGACTGTAGAAATTCTGATTCTCGCTACAATGTGGGTTAGACGTGGGTTCATTAGATTGTGACAGAGATAGACCGGGTCCACAATCTTGTTGATGAAAAGTTACCCTCATACCAAAATGGTATAAGATAGCTGTTCTCCATCCTCATGCGGATGGAGAACAGCTGCGGTTGGTGTACAGCAGGTTACGACGCGTAAGGCTGTGTTCTTTATAGTGAGTTAATGTGTGTGTGTGTGTGGGAGCAAGGTCAGTGAACAGAGCAATATTTGCAGAGGAAATTATGGGTCTGTTCAATTGCTTGAACACAAAACATGTACAAACGCGCGGTTGAATCCCCTGAAGGGGAGGGTAGACGACGGTAATGCACGCTTATCTCCTCTCTGCACTCACACACATACCAAACCTTAGCTATTTAAAGGTGAAGGATCCTACAACGACCTCAACACAGACTTCGAGTCAGGATCGAGGTCCAAGATCAGTGCCAACAGCAGAGCCCGACGGCCTTTGCGGATTGCTGTTGATAAACACTTGCTCCTCCTACGAGGAAGGAGCCACGACCGGCGCCCAGCCCGGCAGCCCGGATACCCTCCGACATGCGCACGGTGGGAACATGTTTTTTCAGGTGCAGGCCCCCTCATTAGGCTTACACCCATGAGGATGTCGATGCTGTTTAGTCGATATTTCCACAGATCACGCACCAACGTGATATATATTATGGTTGAGCCGGCCGGATGCAATAGCTGGTCACGACGTCATGAGTCGTGACGTGTTCGATCGTATTTGGTAAACCCCAGCATTGCAAACAGAGATAGGAACAGAACTGCACCACTCAATGCTGGTATGGCTAAAGGGCCGTCTGGTGCTTGCACCCCAGCTGTGACAGATAAAGCCTGTCACCCTTGGACAACCACAACTCTTCTACATTCACCCCTGGTGGGTGACTAGGATCGTATTACTAAGGTCAACCAGTGCTAGAGTTATGTAGTGTGCAACTGTTTGTACTCTGTTAACGCATCCACGTTTGTGGGTGACTGTAGGACCGAACTGGTTTTATGCTTAATGCATAAATGTTCTGTCTGTGTGTATGTAGGTTTCGATAGGCTTGACCCGAGTTCAATAGGAGTTGGCAAGGATGTGCCGGGTCCAAAAACTTGTTGAAGAGTTGTTCCCCTCATATCATGATGTTGGTAAGGGAATGCTTTGGTTTCCTCATGCCGATGGGCAATGGGTGCGGTCTCTGTGTAAAGTTCGATGCAATGCACAAGGCCGTGTTCTGTATTTTTAGAGAATAAATGTGTGTGGGAGCAAGGTTAAAGAACCAGGCGGTGATTGTGCAGGCAAATGATGTGTCTGATGGATGTTTGTATTGTGACGTAATTGATTCCTTGGAGTTACCGTAGGTTGTTGTGGTAAGTGCCCGAGGTGCGTTCAGTCTAAATTTGGCTTCACTGCTGATGTTGTTAGTGTGAGGCTTGAACGTCATCTCCATGTCGTAATTCCTCCAAGGATAGTTGCAGGGGACCGTGGGGTATTGGAGTAGTTCAGCGTTAAATTTGGCTGAGTATTCACTGTTATCTGGTGTTAACAGTGTGAGGGATGACCTGCTTATGGACACATTCGTTCTGTTGTTGTCCAGCAGCCAGACTTCGAGGGATTTCAGGTACTCCTGGTGGTGTACCGCTGCGGTCTCGTGTTGGTGGTGTTGTGTGACTTTTGCGAGGTCTTCTGCGTATAAGCTGATGAAGGTGCTGGGCTTAGTTGGTGTAGATAGGCAGTGCATGAAGGCATTGAAAAGGAGGGGAGAAGTATGGAGGAGCCGTACCGGACACCATTGAGGAAATGGCGAGTTTGAGGCTTGTAATTTTTGACAGTGTGTGCATGTCTGCCAGAACAGGTATCAGTAAGCCAATAGCGCATACCAAGGTGTGTTGGGCTTGCTTCTTGTTTCAATCTTTCATGGATTGTATGATTAGATAAGAGTGACGAGGCTTTCTAGCGCACTGGAGCTATCGTCCTTCTGGCGCCGAATGTCATCCCAGCAAACTGTGCCGCATCAAGTCAGTCTTTGTTTATTTCCTTTTCATGTTTGAGTTAGGTTTACTACTGCGCTAAGTCGAAGTCCTCTACGCGGCGAACGTCTATGGTATTTATGGGTGCCACAGGAGGTACAGGAACTCTTGAGGTCTGAGGCCATCTGGTTCCAGCACTCACCGGATGGCAGTAAGGAGGAATAACACACTACCTACCCTGCTTCAGAGCCCCAAGGATCCGTAGTAGTACTTAAGGTGCCGGGCTACGCGCCCAACACATGCTGAGGGGGAAGATGAAGAAGAGACAGAATACGGGGATCCCATGCATGAGATCTACACTAGGTGTAGGGAATTTCACGCATGAGAATAGCAAGAACGGAAACAAAAAGGAATAGTCGTAGAAAAAGGTTGCATGAAAGAAGGAGTGCAATTTGGCTATTATTTGCCACCCGGAAGGAGAATAGTTAGAACCGGTATGTGCATGTTTGAGTGTGCGTGTCTGTCTGTGTGTGTGTGTGCGTGTGTATGAGTCGGCGGTGCACCAGCATTGCCGAGGGCGCAATGCGCCCAGAACACACCTACAGGACCTACAGGTGTGTTTGTGTGGAACGACTATTGGGGAAATCGCTTGTTCCCGTGCCGTATGCTAACTGATCTTTTTAGAGAACCCCTGTGTGAGAGGAGGAAGCTTCGAGTGAACGTGGGTAAGAGTAAAGTAATGAGATGCTCGAGGACTGTCGATGCGAGCAAAATTAGTGTCACCCTAAATGAAGAGTGTAATGAGCTGTAGGACGTTGGGGATAGAAGCAAAGAGAGGGCTGTATGAGGGTGTTGTTGTCCCAACTGTACTCTACGAAGCTGAGGCTTGGGGGGTGAGAGCAGAGGAGAGAAGAAGGTTGAATGTTTTCGAGATGAAGTGTTTGAGGAGCATGGCTGGAGTAACGCTGAGAGACCGGACCACCAACGACGTGGTTCGAATCCGAACAGGGATGGTAAAGAAGTTGGAGAACA
>SDVV010026936.1:0-12181 GCA_016164225.1 Gammarus roeselii | reverse complement strand
AATGCATGCAAATATTGGTCACATCGGTAAATGCATGCAAATATTGGTCACATCGGTAAATGCATGCAAATATTGGTCACATTGGTAAATGCATGCAATATTGGTCACATTGGTAAATGCATGCAACTATTGGTCACATTGGTAAATGCATGCAAATATTGGTCACATTGGTTAAGGCATGCAAATATTGGTCACATTTGTAAATGCATGCAAATATTGGTCACATTGGTAAATGCATGCAAATATTGGTCACATTGGTAAATGCATGCAAATATTGGTCACATTGGTAAATGCATGCAAATATTGGTCACATTGGTAAATGCATGCAAATATTGGTCACATTGGTAAATGCATGCAAATATTGGTCACATTGGTGAAAGCACGCAAATATTGGTTATGTTGGTAAATGCATGCAAATATTGGCTATATTGGTATATGCATGCAAATATTTGTTACGTTTGTAAATTGTTGCATATATTCAATAGTTTTGTTGCATTACATGGTTCTAATTGGCATTGGCAACAGGTCTCAAACCCACACACACACATTTCTCAGATGTGTTGTCATATCCCTGTGTCGATATCATGTCTACATGTGTAACAAATAGGCATCCGGTACGTGACGGACGCCAGTAATAAGTTCTACTGAGATTAGGCTTGCGCAGACAAGGAAGTCGCTTCACTCGGTTGGTGTGATCCGACAACGTAATTTGTAATATGAGAACTTACATGTAGCAAACAAACCTAATCTTATTTGAACGGATGTTGTTCAGTCGAAGACAACTATGGAAGAAGGCGATCGGGACTGACAATAACAACTGCAGTGACATGAGTTCTTTCTATGCCATGTCAGTTGACGGAAGTGATGTAATAGCGAGCATACACGTGTGTATGTGATGTGTTAGGAGCGGGAGGAGAGAACCGAGAAGTCCAGTCAGTATTAATGCGACCTAGACACCGGCCGGTTATCGAAACGTCTCGTTTCCCTTACTCCCAACCTAAATTTGAAGTTTCTCCCAACATGTATAAACCGTGTATAATATATTATTCATAAATCAATTCGAGTTTGAATTGGAAAATCTTCTGGCTACAATATCGTAGGATATAACATGTGAGGTGTGTTAAGCATTGATCTCCATCATGCCTGTCAAGTTACTCATCAACATTTTAACTCATCAATCACCCTACTTCAACCACGATGGCGTCAATAACTCTGTAAGCCCCTATGCATTTCGCTAAATATTGATGATGAGTCTGCGACCCGCGAATCTCTCCGTTCCATGTATGTCTCTTTGGATGAGTCTCTCACTCATTCAAGTTTATCTGACCTATGCATGCATTCCTTTCTGACCCTTGCATTTCGCTGAAGTTCTCGTTTTCCTCAGACTCGCATATGATACTTTTAGGCTGTTGACTTGTTAGAGAACCAGAGCATTTGCCTGAAAATTCGAAGATGCGTCTACGACAAATTTAGGAATCTCGGAAATCGTGCACATGAATGTAGCTTATCCAGCATGAACGTGGAAAAAAACTGATGCCTTCAGAATACCGTGCGTTTCAACAATCCAGCCTATAACATACTCTAATATAAGCTGACAACTAAGTTTTCACTAACTCCCTTCCCTAATTTTCGTGCAAACCGAGATTGTTGTTAAATATATGGAAAATGATGTTGGATAAATTATTATAATATATTTGGGTAATTGTCGATGGATTTCAGCGGCCAACGATGTCTATAAATTGATTAAGCATATGCAGCGTTCTGCTTGTTTCGTAATTCATGTGTTCAATGGACGCCTCTGCCCTGACCTCCAGAGCGAAGTAATTTAGAATGAAGATGAAATCAGTGGAAAATTTCAAATTTTGAGTATCGTACAAGGTTGATATTGTAAATCTACACAGATATTTTTTGTAGATATAGCTTATAATTTGTGCTAATAAAAACTGTCAACAAATCTCAAACCCTGGCAGATGTAAAATACTGAACCCCCTACTTCAAGCACGATCCCGTCAAAGAACTCCACAAAACCCTCGCACCTCATTTGTTTCCACATTCCCAGTATATGTTTGATCCTTGTTAACGCTTCTCACCTCTAAATATCTCTTCCCTATTATGTTCATCTGACTATTTCATGTCTTTGTGACTCATTCATGTCTTTGTGACTTACATTCTGTCTAGTCTACGTACAATCCTCCGACCCGTAAATATGTATCTTATACCGCATAGTTGTTAGAGAAACAGAACATTTGCATGCAAACTGGAGAAAGTATCAATGACAAATTAAGGCGTCTTCGAACTGGGTACGTGTCGCCTCTTAGCCCGCTCCCATGAGGGGCACCGCTTACGCTTTCTCAGAATCCTAAATGCGTTGAAATAATCTACCCTGTCTCGCACTCTACTACAAAGTTTGGACTTATTGTGCATGAATCTCCTTCCCTAACTCCCAATCACTGTGCAAACCGAGGTTTCTGTTAATTATAAGCCAAATATTGTAGGATCATGTAGTGTTTTATTGGATCATTTACAATGTTTTTAAATGGTTCGAGCTCAATAATAGCATTCCGTGTGAAAAAAACTCTGAATATCGATTAAGAACTGATAAATTTGCGCTTGTGAAATTTGGATTTTTTAAATTCCCATTCGTGTAAATTCGTACAAGCCCCGTTCAATTCTTTTCTGCAGCTAAATTGTATCCTAAAAATGTTCTATTCGTTTTTTTTTTAAGTTGAAAGCTCTTTGATTCGCACTGAAATCCAGGTCATATTAAATTCACGTATAATATCCACTAGGTGCCTTCAAGATGATCCATAGTTTTAAGGATAGCGAGTTGACCAGGTGCTGATGGGAGTAAAGAATTGCTTCGTGGTCTAGATAGAGAAAAAATAACATGAAACAAAGCGTGCACCAACAGCCCGTGGGGATATACTGTAGAAGCTGTACCTTGTTTTGAAATAGCTACAGCTTATATACCCCAAGGGGTAGTTGATGACGCTCAGCTCTATGTTCTTTTTGCCGTATTCCAACCACTAAGCAACTATTCAATCGGAGCAATGGCCTCGGCACAGTTCATGGACCCACAAACACGGAACGGAGAAACAGAAAAACAGACATGACGACGTTAACATATTATTATGTAGATTTCGTTGTATTCATCCGTAGCCACGATACAACATTTATTTAATTTGGAATCAATTTCGGAACAAAATACAGAAACACAAGTCCCACTTCAGATTGATCAATTAGTGAACAACTATTTATGCATCCCCTAGAGGGCGCTTCAAATCGGACGAGTACACCACCTCTGCCTGCTCGTCTTGGTGTAGTTTATTGTCCTGGATATTATGTATCAGGAAGAGATTCGTAAAATTTCCACCGTGTTAATATCATGATCCACATAATACAATCCTTTTGTTAGCTGTGCATTACGAATCAGCTACGGACTATTTACGAATCATTTAGCTTATTGTGTCATGTTCCATTCAACAATCAATTTGACAATGTAGTATGTATTTTGTACCTGCTTTTCTATACTTTAACCACTTTTCTTTCCCAGCTTGCGCCTCACCAGACATTTTTCATTGGTTAAGTAAGCTCACTGCACCCAGCTGTTGCACTAACCCTGTAATTGCATGTCTATAAAAGCATCCCATGCAATATAAACCCTGCTTCTGTAGACATAATGACCTTTAACCCACTACTTCCTCTCTCAGCTGTCGGACGTGGAGGCGGGGGGTGATACCGTGTTCCCTTTACTGGGGCTAAGGGTGAGACCGGTCAGAGGGACGGCGCTGATGTGGCATAATCTGCTACCGAAGGGGGGTCGGAACACGCTCATGCAACACGCCGCATGTCCTGTGCTACACGGCAACAAGTGGAGTGAGTACAGAGTGCCAGAGACGGTACAGAGTGCCAGAGACGTGAGTACAGAGTGCCAGAGACGGAACAGAGAACAGGCCTAGTACTGTCATTATGCTGCTTATTATCCCCGATACAGGTGCAGCTTCGTCACCTGTTTCCAGCCTATCATTAGTCACCTTTGATTGCCTTGAGTTCGTTCAAGCAATTGATTGATCGACTGAATAATTTGATGGATGACCTCAGTAAGTCAAGGTAAGAGAAGTGTGCTGCTCCGGTTACTTGATCTTGCTCTCCTTGCCGCACTCATCCGAAACCATGATGTTTTACACCTCTTATCAGAGGAGCATTCTTTGTCCATGCCCTAAGAGCAATGCTGCGTTATTTTGAAATGATGAGCACCGCACGTTATTAATGGTAGGAGCATTTTTAGTCCACGCACTTAAAGCAATGCTGCGTTATTTAGAAATGATGAGCACTGCACGTTATAAATGTTTTTCTTTCAAAACGGTCCGTAATTTCTCATTAGCCTTCGACTACGTCGTCGCTATTTTACTGTGGGAGCATACACGATGCCGACACCTCATCGTCTCTGTGATGTAAGGCGCTCGCTGATTTTTTTTCCGTAATCCTCCACCATTTTTTTTTCCAGTGCACCTGAAATGAATTCAATGGATTAATTTTTTTGAAATGTATTCCAGAACAACAAATTCAATTTCAATAAGAATTAAAATGACGAAAAAAATACCAAGAAAGTACTGCAAATGCACCTCGACCATCCTCGACGCGGCTTTCCCTCTCTGTGCCAGTAATCCGTGGACTTTTATAGCTAATTGTTATACTCAAAGCATTTCACATGCTTACATTTATATAGGATAGGAGAAAGCAAGGGTCCCGGAGTTCAGAGGGGCCTCAAGAGGGTCCCAAAAGGTCTCAAGGGTGTCCCATAAGGGTCCAAGGAGGTCTCCCTAAATCCTCCTGGTCTTCCAAGTACCCCGGGTTCCCGAAACTCCCAGGTCTCCCGAGTCCCGCGGGTCCCCCCATTCCCCGGGTCACCTAGTCTCAACCAGCCTCGATATATATAATATCCAATAGAAAATTTATCACCATTAAAAAGGGCACATATAAATAATAGATCCCACGAAATAAGAAATAGCATACTAATAAAATGAAGTGTCAATGATCTATAAAATAAATGAACAATGAATAATCATCCACCCACCCCAATTTAAGCAGAAGCCAGTGGTGGTGCACTTCTCTCGTCACGTCCAGCAGCTGCCCATTCATTGAACATAATAGATAATCAAAAATGCAGAAAAGTTCCTGACCGACAAACAATGTGCTCTTTATAATAACTGACCCGTACTTCGGTAGGTTGCGGGGCGACGTTATTGTCCTTGCAAGTGCGTGTCAAATTAACGGTTTGTGTGGCGTCGTCAACGCCTGGGAGTTCCTGCCATTTTACTGTAATATAACTGAACTCAATCATTAGACTGTAACTGCCATCAACGGTGAACTGTAAGAAAGGGTAGCAGCAAAAAAGCATAACTTTCATAAAGTGATCAGTTGTGAAAGTAATAGCGCGGTTTTGTGCTATAAAATGAAGACTGCTCAAGCAAAGAACCCTATATTTATTACGAGCAGATGCCACTGCAATGATACTAGCTGATACAAGCTCGTCGGGCTGCTGCGAATGCATCACAATCCATAAGTTAGTGTTTCACACAGATTGCTACATGGTGGCAACAGGGGCATGGTGGTGCGTCCGGTCCCATGTCTACGTCCATTAGGTGATTGTGGGTTATCCACGTGTGTCCCGTGCATAAACGGTTAATGAACACTTGGTCTCCCCTATTAGAAAACCTGGTGTCCCACTCTCCCACGGATGGTTCAACTGCAAGCATTTTTTGTCCACTCTGTTTCCAAGAGTCGTTCCATCGTGATGTTATACGCGAGTTGATGACTGGGAACCAGTCTCGGTAATGCATGGAGAGGAATTGTTCTTGCAGGGCAGACACCCGTTTAGCGAGGGAATCTGCGCGCTCGTTTCCTCTATCTATTAACACGTGTCCAGGGATCCAGCAGAACTCGACCGCTTTGCCAGTCTCGGACATCGTGAATAGGTCGTGTTGCATTTTTCGAAGGGCAAGGTGAGCAAAGTACAGAGTTTTCAGCTGGGTGAGAACACTCAGGCTGTCTGAAAATATAACATATTTGGGGAAGCGGTCACTTTTTGCAACGGAGATGGCCAATTCAAGTGCGTGCAGCTCTGCAAAAATACAGAGGCCTCTTGGAGTAAGGTGGCCGATCGCGAGGTCCCTTCACCCACGGCGGCAGCTCCCACTCCGTCCGATGTATTGGAGCCGTCAATGTATGTATAGCGGTGCTCAGAGTACTGTTCATCAAGTAGTCGCAAGAATTCTCAGCGGTACGTGTTGGTTGGGGCTGTTGCTTTGGGGTACGTTTGCAAATCTAGGTAGACCAGCGGTGGGCTGATCATCCACGTTGGTGTGTTGATTTGAAGAATTCGATAGGAGAATGAAGGCTTGATTGCTTTGCGACTGACTTTCAGCGAGGTCAGTAAGTTGTCCACACGTAGAGAAGAGGGTGGACATATGTTCTTAGCCGCAAAGAGTCGTTTATCGAGAATGTTGGTGACGTCACTGAGTGTTGGGCTATTGATGCAGCTCCTTGTCTTGAAATAGTACTGAAGTGAGAGTTTGTCTCTCCGGAGCGGAAGAGGAAGCTCGTTAACAAGCACGTTCAGGGATTCGATATGTGTGGAACGGAACGCACCGGGTGTGATACGCAGGGCGTTATTCATGATGACGGAGAGGGGTTCAAGGGTGGTTTTGGCTGTTGAACCGTGAACAGTTGCTTCATAGTCAATGCGCGAGCGTATTATTGTTCTGAATAACGTCATGCCGGTGTCCATTTCGGCTCCGAATTTCAAGGATGTTACAGAGAGGATAAGTCCGGTTGCCTTTTTGCAGCGAGTCTCCAGGGCTGTAATATACCTCATATTACAGCCCTGGAGACTCGCTGCAAAAAGGCAACCGGGCAAGAGTAAAGTGCAATCTGTTCGTTTTGGAGGGCGATAATCGAAATCCGTTGAAGGAGGCCGAGTTCCGGACTAGGCTTAGACATTTCTAGAGTTCCTATTGAATTGGTAAAAGGCTGTAGGGTGCCTGTAACTTTTTTGTCAGTCGTCCACGTTTAGTGATGAAAGCAATCTTCCGTCGCGCGGGAAAATGTCTTCTATCTGGTCGATTTTGATTGTAAAAAGAGTGACGCTGAGGACGCTCCCCTCGTTGACGCCCATTTCTTGCGGATAGGATAGTGAAAGGGTGTCGCCGATCTTGACCCTGAAGGAGCGATTTTGCAAGAATTGGTGGATGTAACGCGGTAAGTGGCCTCTCAGCCCTTTGCGGTCGAGATCCTTCATGATTATGTACTTCCAGGTAGTATCGTATTCTTTTTCCACTTCAAAAAATATTGAAACTACGTGTTTCTTATTGACAAATGCCTGTCTAATGTTAGATTCCAGTCTTACAAGGTTGTCCGCCTTAGAGTGGCGCTTGCGGCCGCCACACTGGATGCTTTTCATGCCTGCAAGCATATCAAGGTAGTCGACAATACGCGAGTTTATCATTCTTTCCATGGTCTTGCACAGGACGCTGGTGAGAGCAATGGGGCGATAGTTATGTGAGTCACCGTGGAATATCCCAGGTTTAGGTATTGGGATAATTTCAGATTCCCGCCATTGATCGGGAAAAAATGAGTTTGAATGCAGAGTATTGAACAATTTTAATAAGTGCTCACGGGCGTCATCTGGGAGATTCTTGATCATGTTGATTTGCATCCGGTCTGGCCCAAGTGAAGTTTCACGTGGATGGACCATGAGGCACTGTAGTTCGTTTCTAGAAGTAAAGTCGAGATGCTCACTTTCTCTCAAGTCCTTTCCCGTTGGAAAGCAGCCGTGTAGTTTGTTGATTGCGATATCTGGCTAGCAGTCTGAGCTAGTTTGTTTGCGATTTTAACGTCGGAAGAATACATTCTGTCTCCGTCTGGAAGAATGTGAATAGGTCGCTCGGGTTTCTTCCGGATATGTCGTTTTTTTCCCACACTTGGGAGAGGGGGGTGTCAGTTTTCGATGTACAGCAGATGCCCTTTTCCACGCTTCTCGGTTTCTGGGGGACCATGCACGTCGGTAGACATTGTATAGACTTTCACGCTTATCTCTTGCTTCTTGCACCTCTCGGCACCACCATGGTTTCGGAAAGAAGGTTGAAATATTGGGAAATACTTGCCTCGGCTGCAGCTTGAAAGTTTCCGTATAGTTGGACGATGAGGTCGTGTTCCGAAATGTTTTCGGGGATGCCATCCATATCGCTCCACGCGATGTGGGCCGAGTATCCCACCCAGCTGGGGTGGGATACTCGATATGACGATGGTAATGGTCGCTGTCGTGTGTTGAAGGCAAAACTTCTCAATCGAGTTGGGTGCCAGAGTGGGGGAGCATTTGGATAAATCGATGGCAGTTTCATTTCCGGGGGTAATTCGGGTGGGTTGTTGAGAAGGACCAGGTTGTGAGTGTTTGTGGTGTTAGCGATTATCACTCCTCTGGGATCTGTTCTCACGCAGCATCATGTTTCATGGTAGCTGTAGAAGTCTTCAAGTAGGAGTATTGGCAAGGACAGTTTTTTTAGCAATTCAGTCATTAGTGCTTCCGAGAGGTCATGGCTTCGTGAAGAGTAGATGGCTACCACTGTTATTGGCCTGGAGACGCATATCTTTATAGCGATAGCTTGGAATTATGTGCTCATGGGAAGGGGGGGGGGTTGAGGTACGCTTTGGTGGGTCATAAGGGTCACTCCGCGGTGTGGAGTCACGTTGGTGTGGCCTTCGCGGCGGTGTATGATGTATTGGAGGATTCTGAAGGTGGCAGTCTGTCAGAGTTTGATCTCTTGGAGGCCAATCACCAAAGGCTTATGGGTGGCGATGAGGAATAGTAATTCGTCTTTCTTGTTTCAGAGTTCCTGGCAGTTTCACTGAAGTATTTTGGTGTTCATTTTGAAGGCTGTTCACACTCAGACCGCGTGATTTGCTGGAGCTTTTGTGGTGCTCGCGTTTTTGAGTTTGCTCAAGGGTTCCGGGTTGGGAGTGTTCACGAGAGTGTCCGCCTTCGGTAGAAGGCGGTCTGCTGTGATTGCTGCGGTCGCGGCTGCGAGTGCTCTTGTGGGAGGACGAGGGGTTGTGTAGATTGTGAGCTATTTGGGCCAGGTGAGATGACTGGTTGTTCAGGGGTCGCGCGTTTGAGTTTTTCGAGATAGTTTTCAATAAGCGCCGTCCTCGGGGCCGTGATCGTTCTCGCTGGTGGCGTGTTCGTGAGTCACGTATGTTAACAGGGGGTCGTGTATCTCGCTGTGTTTTTTCACGAATGGAGCCGCATTTGGGACAGGTGGAGGGAGTTCTGGATTCTTGCCATGGTGAGCCGTTATTTGCGTGTTGTTACTAATCTTCTTGCTCAGTGGCGCATGGGCATCAGAGGCTTCTTCATCTCTTTGCCTTCTCGTTTTTATAGTAATGAGCCTTGTTGCGTGGTCAACTACGGGGGATGTATCCATCTCGGCGTCCTCTTGGGCACCGCAGGAATTTTTTCTAGGACTGTACGTCTCTAGTGCAGGGGGGGTCACTGGGCTGAGTGAGGAAGCTCTGCAGCCGGGTTAGGAGTGCTGTAGTCATGTTACGATGTTGTCCTGACGATGTGTGGATATTGTCGGGGAAGTTAGATCAATTGACGATTTGACTGCTTTGGCATAATTAAAACGATTTAGGTTATCGTCTTTCCAGATTTGGATGTTTTTTTTCCGTGTAACTCTGCGTTCATTCGTTTTGTGTGATTGTTATTTCTTTTTGGTCTATGTATACTTGGCAGTTGCGATCGCCTGCCTCCTGAAAGCATGAGCAGTGGTAGCATTTAGGGTGGCGGGCATTGCAGTTTTTTCTGTCGTGCTCGCCGGCGCACTTCTTACAACGTTTGGGTGTATGTGGCTGGCAGTATGCGATGACGTGGCTGTACTCAAGGCATGTTTTGGACATTGGGGGCCATGTTGCAACTGGGTAGGTTTTGGTTCTTCCTTGTTCATCCAGGATAACTATGAATTCCGGTGCGTCGTACCCTGGGAAGATAATTTTGTATGCGGTAGAACTTGGGTTACGTGATTTTATCCATGTTGCTTGACAGACTTCGGTAACTCCGTAGTCTTCAGCTGGACTTTCAGCGAAAGCACGGAGGTCGGTTGTAGACATGTAACGGGAGGTGTATATAATTCGTTTGGTATCGTCGAAGGACGGATGAACTTCAACTGTGACTTTAAGTTTGTTTCTGTGGGTAATCTTTTGTATAGCGTTACTTTGTTCAGGTTCTACGACGTAGGCCTGATATTTCTTTCCCTGACGTTGAATTTCTTTTGGTTTTCCTCCAAGTTGTTCGGTGAGTGACTTCATCATTATAAATGGATTAGTTGGAGAGGCAACTTTGCTTGCACCACTTTCTTTGAACGACATGATAAAGTGGGTGGGGAATGGTGCCGGTCTTTTCTCCTGGGTGAGAGGGTTATCCTGGGAAGAACGCATCGAGACTACAGCCTCTCGTCGCCCGACCCCGTTATCTATCTGGTATTGGAGGATCGCTCTCTCCGTCGCCTTCTTTGGACAATCTCCGGTAGGGAGTCCGTTTACTCTGCAGTAAAAATAGTGTTGTTCCTCGGACTGGCACGGCTGGGGATCTTCCCGTTTGTCGTGGTCGTCTTGGGAGCCGTATGAGCATCTATGCTTACCATTACAGTTTCTCTCTTGTGTCCGTATTTCTGGCATTTATAACATCGCATCGGACGTCTATCGAATGGTGTAACCTTGGTTTTGGTGGCGCAGAAGGGAATATCAAGATATTTAGGTGGAGTAGCGCAGTTGAATTCCAGTATTAGAGCTGTGGTGGTCTCTCTTCTTGGTGTGATCGTCGGTGCGATTTTTGCTTCGACAACGCAGTCCTCGTATTGAACGAGTCCAGTGATGTACTCCTCGATTTCCTCCTTCGGGATATCTTCAACGTAGATCAAACTTGAACTTGTAGAGAAAGTCGGGTGGGACATTATTTTGCATGGCTTTTCACAGAGTCTGGTTTTGAAGAAAATTGTGTCACTCTGAAGTTTTTTGTCAACTCTGATGGCAAAGCCTTTGTCGCGCTGGTGGCGACGCTCAGGACTAAGCGGCCAGTGAAAGAGCCCAGCTCTTTTCGTTGAGTGTATGGACAAATATCCGGTCTGTCGTTGGCGTCGAACGTGATCTTCAGGTGTTCGAAAAAGGTATGACGATTGTTGAACAAGATATGTTCATTGAATGGAGTGAATTGCTTCCTCTGTTATGATCTTTAATGTAAAGGCTGTCAAAATACGTTAAAAGTGGAGCAAGGTTCGAATGATAACCAGTATCTTATATCATATTATTTTGAGTTATGAATATAGTAACATGTTACCAGGGTAATTCTCAAACGAGCATGAATAATGATTGTGATATTAACAGACACAATAGAACAGAACAGAGTGTAGATACCATATTGAACAGAACAACAGAACATAAACCCACCCTGAAGGAAGATACAAAAAACGAGACATATATATGAACTAAATATGAAGTATCACACAGAGTTAACAACAACCTATGGAACACCTTTATAACAGGAATAAATAGCTTCAATCGCTGTTCTAATGGGGCTTAACCCCCCCAAACTGTTTTGCTACGAAGTGTGATGTCCCAATCACCTCACTCCCCCGATTACTAAAAAAGGAGTGCGCCATGCTTTAGGTGTAGAAATGATCCTCCAATAAGAGAACCACTCTAAAGTTTGGTCACTCTGAGGGGGCGTGTTATCCCAAATCCTGGACCCTCATTGGCATACAAATAAATTTAGCCGTTAGGCATTACATAGACTCCTCCCATAATCAGTTACAAATTTAAGGTTACCCTGGACTATGAGAGTGAAACACGGCCCCTCTTCGTTATCGGATCCCGGCCACAAATTGCTGGCTCGTTGATTTCAACATGAAGGCCCAAATGACATACACTTGTCAACGTCTCTCGGTCAAGTAATCTAATATGGGGGTGAACTGCCGTTTGCTAAAATAAACTCTTTGGAGGGTGATAGGAAATACGCAAAGCCAAGGTTTCCCACCGTGTAACCTAAGCTAAGGTTGACAGACTTACACTGTTTCTCGCGCAGTGCAAAAGACTCAACCTTTACGGGAATGTCTGGATAGACATTGAG